>OZ017740.1:140426095-140579595 GCA_963969285.1 Odontomyia ornata
CCATGGCCCCTACATGCCAGATAATATGTCTAAAACATTTTCCGACCATGAAAATACTAGTTTGGGTTAAGCCTTTAAATTAAAAATAATAAAACCGAAATTCGCGTGTTTAAGGGGAGAAAAATCCATTTAAAGTTTTGGGGTAGTGACACGTGAAAAATTGAAAAATTTTTGGCTTTCAGCCACTTAAACTGCCCTTAAACTTTTCCAAAGTACCGCAAATTGATACTTTTTGAAAAATTTAGACGCTAATCTATAAGTTGATAGCAAAATATTGGAAATTGGTTGGAAATTGTAGCCACAGCAATGCCATAAAGGGAAAGAGTTCCCAAAACCTGCCCCCCAAAAAATTACGATCTCGCTTATTAGGCCACTTGGAAAAATGGTTTTCGTTTTCTTTTGTTTGTTTACACTCATGTATCACTTACAAACAATAAAAAGAATTCATTAAATTACTCATGGCTTTTTATGCAGCCATGTTCGTTTTTTTGCTGTATTCCTATTTGAGCTTTCATAAAAATTAGTGGTCTTAGGCAATACACTACAAATTTATATTGAGCACAAACTACAAGGTTTCACCTATAAAACAAGACCAAAACTTTGATAATCGGATAAAAACTGTGGTCACAGTGACCGATCAAAGCCAGCGTTCAGCCGAGAAAATGGACAAGCTTTGGGCAAATCTGTTTCTATGCCTTCTTGGCACCGTAAAACATAAATTTCTCATGCAAAGTACTACATATTTATACTTGACGGAAAGTAAACAAAAGCAGCTATAAAACAAGACCAGAATTTTGACAATCAAATAAAAATTGTAGTCACAGCAAGCGATGAAAGCTGGAAATTTGCGCAAAAAACGCACGTGTTCTAGAAAGAGCTATTTCCATGGCCCCTACACGCCAGATAATATGTCTAAAACATTTTCCGACCATGAAAATACTAGTTTGGGTTAAGCCTTTAAATTAAAAATAATAAAACCGAAATTCGCGTGTTTAAGGGGAGAAAAATCCATTTAAAGTTTTGGGGTAGTGACACGTGAAAAATTGAAAAATTTTTGGCTTTCAGCCACTTAAACTGCCCTTAAACTTTTCCAAAGTACCGCAAATTGATACTTTTTGAAAAATTTAGACGCTAATCTATAAGTTGATAGCCAAATTTTGGAAATTGGTTGGAAATTGTAGCCACAGCAATGCCATAAAGGGAAAAAGTTCCCAAAACCTGCCCCCCAAAAAATTACGATCTCGCTTATTAGGCCACTTGGAAAAATGGTTTTCGTTTTCTTTTGTTTGTTTACACTCATGTATCACTTACAAACAATAAAAAGAATTCATTAAATTACTCATGGCTTTTTATGCAGCCATGTTCGTTTTTTTGCTGTATTCCTATTTGAGCTTTCATAAAAATTAGTGGTCTTAGGCAATACACTACAAATTTATATTGAGCACAAACGACAAGGTTTCACCTATAAAACAAGACCAAAACTTTGATAATCGGATAAAAACTGTGGTCACAGTGACCGATCAAAGCCAGCGTTCAGCCGAGAAAATGGACAAGTTTTGGGCAAATCTGTTTCTATGCCTTCTTGGCACCGTAAAACATAAATTTCTCATGCAAAGTACTACATATTTATACTTGACGGAAAGTAAACAAAAGCAGCTATAAAACAAGACCAGAATTTTGACAATCAAATAAAAATTGTAGTCACAGCAAGCGATGAAAGCTGGAAATTTGCGCAAAAAACGCACGTGTTCTAGAAAGAGCTATTTCCATGGCCCCTACACGCCAGATAATATGTCTAAAACATTTTCCGACCATGAAAATACTAGTTTGGGTTAAGCCTTTAAATTAAAAATAATAAAACCGAAATTCGCGTGTTTAAGGGGAGAAAAATCCATTTAAAGTTTTGGGGTAGTGACACGTGAAAAATTGAAAAATTTTTGGCTTTCAGCCACTTAAACTGCCCTTAAACTTTTCCAAAGTACCGCAAATTGATACTTTTTGAAAAATTTAGACGCTAATCTATAAGTTGATAGCAAAATATTGGAAATCGGTTGGAAATTGTAGCCACAGCAATGCCATAAAGGGAAAAAGTTCCCAAAACCTGCCCCCCAAAAAATTACGATCTCGCTTATTAGGCCACTTGGAAAAATGGTTTTCATTTTCTTTTGTTTGTTTACACTCATGTATCACTTACAAACAATAAAAAGAATTCATTAAATTACTCATGGCTTTTTATGCAGCCATGTTCGTTTTTTTGCTGTATTCCTATTTGAGCTTTCATAAAAATTAGTGGTCTTAGGCAATACACTACAAATTTATATTGAGCACAAACTACAAGGTTTCACCTATAAAACAAGACCAAAACTTTGATAATCGGATAAAAACTGTGGTCACAGTGACCGATCAAAGCCAGCGTTCAGCCGAGAAAATGGACAAGTTTTGGGCAAATCTGTTTCTATGCCTTCTTGGCACCGTAAAACATAAATTTCTCATGCAAAGTACTACATATTTATACTTGACGGAAAGTAAACAAAAGCAGCTATAAAACAAGACCAGAATTTTGACAATCAAATAAAAATTGTAGTCACAGCAAGCGATGAAAGCTGGAAATTTGCGCAAAAAACGCACGTGTTCTAGAAAGAGCTATTTCCATGGCCCCTACACGCCAGATAATATGTCTAAAACATTTTCCGACCATGAAAATACTAGTTTGGCTTAAGCCTTTAAATTAAAAATAATAAAACCGAAATTCGCGTGTTTAAGGGGAGAAAAATCCATTTAAAGTTTTGGGGTAGTGACACGTGAAAAATTGAAAAATTTTTGGCTTTCAGCCACTTAAACTGCCCTTAAACTTTTCCAAAGTACCGCAAATTGATACTTTTTGAAAAATTTAGACGCTAATCTATAAGTTGATAGCAAAATATTGGAAATTGGTTGGAAATTGTAGCCACAGCAATGCCATAAAGGGAAAAAGTTCCCAAAACCTGCCCCCCAAAAAATTACGATCTCGCTTATTAGGCCACTTGGAAAAATGGTTTTCGTTTTCTTTTGTTTGTTTACACTCATGTATCACTTACAAACAATAAAAAGAATTCATTAAATTACTCATGGCTTTTTATGCAGCCATGTTCGTTTTTTTGCTGTATTCCTATTTGAGCTTTCATAAAAATTAGTGGTCTTAGGCAATACACTACAAATTTATATTGAGCACAAACGACAAGGTTTCACCTATAAAACAAGACCAAAACTTTGATAATCGGATAAAAACTGTGGTCACAGTGACCGATCAAAGCCAGCGTTCAGCCGAGAAAATGGACAAGTTTTGGGCAAATCTGTTTCTATGCCTTCTTGGCACCGTAAAACATAAATTTCTCATGCAAAGTACTACATATTTATACTTGACGGAAAGTAAACAAAAGCAGCTATAAAACAAGACCAGAATTTTGACAATCAAATAAAAATTGTAGTCACAGCAAGCGATGAAAGCTGGAAATTTGCGCAAAAAACGCACGTGTTCTAGAAAGAGCTATTTCCATGGCCCCTACATGCCAGATAATATGTCTAAAACATTTTCCGACCATGAAAATACTAGTTTGGGTTAAGCCTTTAAATTAAAAATAATAAAACCGAAATTCGCGTGTTTAAGGGGAGAAAAATCCATTTAAAGTTTTGGGGTAGTGACACGTGAAAAATTGAAAAATTTTTGGCTTTCAGCCACTTAAACTGCCCTTAAACTTTTCCAAAGTACCGCAAATTGATACTTTTTGAAAAATTTAGACGCTAATCTATAAGTTGATAGCAAAATATTGGAAATTGGTTGGAAATTGTAGCCACAGCAATGCCATAAAGGGAAAGAGTTCCCAAAACCTGCCCCCCAAAAAATTACGATCTCGCTTATTAGGCCACTTGGAAAAATGGTTTTCGTTTTCTTTTGTTTGTTTACACTCATGTATCACTTACAAACAATAAAAAGAATTCATTAAATTACTCATGGCTTTTTATGCAGCCATGTTCGTTTTTTTGCTGTATTCCTATTTGAGCTTTCATAAAAATTAGTGGTCTTAGGCAATACACTACAAATTTATATTGAGCACAAACTACAAGGTTTCACCTATAAAACAAGACCAAAACTTTGATAATCGGATAAAAACTGTGGTCACAGTGACCGATCAAAGCCAGCGTTCAGCCGAGAAAATGGACAAGTTTTGGGCAAATCTGTTTCTATGCCTTCTTGGCACCGTAAAACATAAATTTCTCATGCAAAGTACTACATATTTATACTTGACGGAAAGTAAACAAAAGCAGCTATAAAACAAGACCAGAATTTTGACAATCAAATAAAAATTGTAGTCACAGCAAGCGATGAAAGCTGGAAATTTGCGCAAAAAACGCACGTGTTCTAGAAAGAGCTATTTCCATGGCCCCTACACGCCAGATAATATGTCTAAAACATTTTCCGACCATGAAAATACTAGTTTGGGTTAAGCCTTTAAATTAAAAATAATAAAACCGAAATTCGCGTGTTTAAGGGGAGAAAAATCCATTTAAAGTTTTGGGGTAGTGACACGTGAAAAATTGAAAAATTTTTGGCTTTCAGCCACTTAAACTGCCCTTAAACTTTTCCAAAGTACCGCAAATTGATACTTTTTGAAAAATTTAGACGCTAATCTATAAGTTGATAGCCAAATTTTGGAAATTGGTTGGAAATTGTAGCCACAGCAATGCCATAAAGGGAAAAAGTTCCCAAAACCTGCCCCCCAAAAAATTACGATCTCGCTTATTAGGCCACTTGGAAAAATGGTTTTCGTTTTCTTTTGTTTGTTTACACTCATGTATCACTTACAAACAATAAAAAGAATTCATTAAATTACTCATGGCTTTTTATGCAGCCATGTTCGTTTTTTTGCTGTATTCCTATTTGAGCTTTCATAAAAATTAGTGGTCTTAGGCAATACACTACAAATTTATATTGAGCACAAACGACAAGGTTTCACCTATAAAACAAGACCAAAACTTTGATAATCGGATAAAAACTGTGGTCACAGTGACCGATCAAAGCCAGCGTTCAGCCGAGAAAATGGACAAGTTTTGGGCAAATCTGTTTCTATGCCTTCTTGGCACCGTAAAACATAAATTTCTCATGCAAAGTGCTACATATTTATACTTGACGGAAAGTAAACAAAAGCAGCTATAAAACAAGACCAGAATTTTGACAATCAAATAAAAATTGTAGTCACAGCAAGCGATGAAAGCTGGAAATTTGCACAAAAAACGCACGTGTTCTAGAAAGAGCTATTTCCATGGCCCCTACACGCCAGATAATATGTCTAAAACATTTTCCGACCATGAAAATACTAGTTTGGGTTAAGCCTTTAAATTAAAAATAATAAAACCGAAATTCGCGTGTTTAAGGGGAGAAAAATCCATTTAAAGTTTTGGGGTAGTGACACGTGAAAAATTGAAAAATTTTTGGCTTTCAGCCACTTAAACTGCCCTTAAACTTTTCCAAAGTACCGCAAATTGATACTTTTTGAAAAATTTAGACGCTAATCTATAAGTTGATAGCAAAATATTGGAAATTGGTTGGAAATTGTAGCCACAGCAATGCCATAAAGGGAAAAAGTTCCCAAAACCTGCCCCCCAAAAAATTACGATCTCGCTTATTAGGCCACTTGGAAAAATGGTTTTCATTTTCTTTTGTTTGTTTACACTCATGTATCACTTACAAACAATAAAAAGAATTCATTAAATTACTCATGGCTTTTTATGCAGCCATGTTCGTTTTTTTGCTGTATTCCTATTTGAGCTTTCATAAAAATTAGTGGTCTTAGGCAATACACTACAAATTTATATTGAGCACAAACTACAAGGTTTCACCTATAAAACAAGACCAAAACTTTGATAATCGGATAAAAACTGTGGTCACAGTGACCGATCAAAGCCAGCGTTCAGCCGAGAAAATGGACAAGTTTTGGGCAAATCTGTTTCTATGCCTTCTTGGCACCGTAAAACATAAATTTCTCATGCAAAGTACTACATATTTATACTTGACGGAAAGTAAACAAAAGCAGCTATAAAACAAGACCAGAATTTTGACAATCAAATAAAAATTGTAGTCACAGCAAGCGATGAAAGCTGGAAATTTGCGCAAAAAACGCACGTGTTCTAGAAAGAGCTATTTCCATGGCCCCTACACGCCAGATAATATGTCTAAAACATTTTCCGACCATGAAAATACTAGTTTGGCTAAAGCCTTTAAATTAAAAATAATAAAACCGAAATTCGCGTGTTTAAGGGGAGAAAAATCCATTTAAAGTTTTGGGGTAGTGACACGTGAAAAATTGAAAAATTTTTGGCTTTCAGCCACTTAAACTGCCCTTAAACTTTTCCAAAGTACCGCAAATTGATACTTTTTGAAAAATTTAGACGCTAATCTATAAGTTGATAGCAAAATATTGGAAATTGGTTGGAAATTGTAGCCACAGCAATGCCATAAAGGGAAAAAGTTCCCAAAACCTGCCCCCCAAAAAATTACGATCTCGCTTATTAGGCCACTTGGAAAAATGGTTTTCGTTTTCTTTTGTTTGTTTACACTCATGTATCACTTACAAACAATAAAAAGAATTCATTAAATTACTCATGGCTTTTTATGCAGCCATGTTCGTTTTTTTGCTGTATTCCTATTTGAGCTTTCATAAAAATTAGTGGTCTTAGGCAATACACTACAAATTTATATTGAGCACAAACGACAAGGTTTCACCTATAAAACAAGACCAAAACTTTGATAATCGGATAAAAACTGTGGTCACAGTGACCGATCAAAGCCAGCGTTCAGCCGAGAAAATGGACAAGTTTTGGGCAAATCTGTTTCTATGCCTTCTTGGCACCGTAAAACATAAATTTCTCATGCAAAGTACTACATATTTATACTTGACGGAAAGTAAACAAAAGCAGCTATAAAACAAGACCAGAATTTTGACAATCAAATAAAAATTGTAGTCACAGCAAGCGATGAAAGCTGGAAATTTGCGCAAAAAACGCACGTGTTCTAGAAAGAGCTATTTCCATGGCCCCTACATGCCAGATAATATGTCTAAAACATTTTCCGACCATGAAAATACTAGTTTGGGTTAAGCCTTTAAATTAAAAATAATAAAACCGAAATTCGCGTGTTTAAGGGGAGAAAAATCCATTTAAAGTTTTGGGGTAGTGACACGTGAAAAATTGAAAAATTTTTGGCTTTCAGCCACTTAAACTGCCCTTAAACTTTTCCAAAGTACCGCAAATTGATACTTTTTGAAAAATTTAGACGCTAATCTATAAGTTGATAGCAAAATATTGGAAATTGGTTGGAAATTGTAGCCACAGCAATGCCATAAAGGGAAAGAGTTCCCAAAACCTGCCCCCCAAAAAATTACGATCTCGCTTATTAGGCCACTTGGAAAAATGGTTTTCGTTTTCTTTTGTTTGTTTACACTCATGTATCACTTACAAACAATAAAAAGAATTCATTAAATTACTCATGGCTTTTTATGCAGCCATGTTCGTTTTTTTGCTGTATTCCTATTTGAGCTTTCATAAAAATTAGTGGTCTTAGGCAATACACTACAAATTTATATTGAGCACAAACTACAAGGTTTCACCTATAAAACAAGACCAAAACTTTGATAATCGGATAAAAACTGTGGTCACAGTGACCGATCAAAGCCAGCGTTCAGCCGAGAAAATGGACAAGTTTTGGGCAAATCTGTTTCTATGCCTTCTTGGCACCGTAAAACATAAATTTCTCATGCAAAGTACTACATATTTATACTTGACGGAAAGTAAACAAAAGCAGCTATAAAACAAGACCAGAATTTTGACAATCAAATAAAAATTGTAGTCACAGCAAGCGATGAAAGCTGGAAATTTGCGCAAAAAACGCACGTGTTCTAGAAAGAGCTATTTCCATGGCCCCTACACGCCAGATAATATGTCTAAAACATTTTCCGACCATGAAAATACTAGTTTGGGTTAAGCCTTTAAATTAAAAATAATAAAACCGAAATTCGCGTGTTTAAGGGGAGAAAAATCCATTTAAAGTTTTGGGGTAGTGACACGTGAAAAATTGAAAAATTTTTGGCTTTCAGCCACTTAAACTGCCCTTAAACTTTTCCAAAGTACCGCAAATTGATACTTTTTGAAAAATTTAGACGCTAATCTATAAGTTGATAGCCAAATTTTGGAAATTGGTTGGAAATTGTAGCCACAGCAATGCCATAAAGGGAAAAAGTTCCCAAAACCTGCCCCCCAAAAAATTACGATCTCGCTTATTAGGCCACTTGGAAAAATGGTTTTCGTTTTCTTTTGTTTGTTTACACTCATGTATCACTTACAAACAATAAAAAGAATTCATTAAATTACTCATGGCTTTTTATGCAGCCATGTTCGTTTTTTTGCTGTATTCCTATTTGAGCTTTCATAAAAATTAGTGGTCTTAGGCAATACACTACAAATTTATATTGAGCACAAACGACAAGGTTTCACCTATAAAACAAGACCAAAACTTTGATAATCGGATAAAAACTGTGGTCACAGTGACCGATCAAAGCCAGCGTTCAGCCGAGAAAATGGACAAGTTTTGGGCAAATCTGTTTCTATGCCTTCTTGGCACCGTAAAACATAAATTTCTCATGCAAAGTACTACATATTTATACTTGACGGAAAGTAAACAAAAGCAGCTATAAAACAAGACCAGAATTTTGACAATCAAATAAAAATTGTAGTCACAGCAAGCGATGAAAGCTGGAAATTTGCACAAAAAACGCACGTGTTCTAGAAAGAGCTATTTCCATGGCCCCTACACGCCAGATAATATGTCTAAAACATTTTCCGACCATGAAAATACTAGTTTGGGTTAAGCCTTTAAATTAAAAATAATAAAACCGAAATTCGCGTGTTTAAGGGGAGAAAAATCCATTTAAAGTTTTGGGGTAGTGACACGTGAAAAATTGAAAAATTTTTGGCTTTCAGCCACTTAAACTGCCCTTAAACTTTTCCAAAGTACCGCAAATTGATACTTTTTGAAAAATTTAGACGCTAATCTATAAGTTGATAGCAAAATATTGGAAATTGGTTGGAAATTGTAGCCACAGCAATGCCATAAAGGGAAAAAGTTCCCAAAACCTGCCCCCCAAAAAATTACGATCTCGCTTATTAGGCCACTTGGAAAAATGGTTTTCATTTTCTTTTGTTTGTTTACACTCATGTATCACTTACAAACAATAAAAAGAATTCATTAAATTACTCATGGCTTTTTATGCAGCCATGTTCGTTTTTTTGCTGTATTCCTATTTGAGCTTTCATAAAAATTAGTGGTCTTAGGCAATACACTACAAATTTATATTGAGCACAAACTACAAGGTTTCACCTATAAAACAAGACCAAAACTTTGATAATCGGATAAAAACTGTGGTCACAGTGACCGATCAAAGCCAGCGTTCAGCCGAGAAAATGGACAAGTTTTGGGCAAATCTGTTTCTATGCCTTCTTGGCACCGTAAAACATAAATTTCTCATGCAAAGTACTACATATTTATACTTGACGGAAAGTAAACAAAAGCAGCTATAAAACAAGACCAGAATTTTGACAATCAAATAAAAATTGTAGTCACAGCAAGCGATGAAAGCTGGAAATTTGCGCAAAAAACGCACGTGTTCTAGAAAGAGCTATTTCCATGGCCCCTACACGCCAGATAATATGTCTAAAACATTTTCCGACCATGAAAATACTAGTTTGGGTTAAGCCTTTAAATTAAAAATAATAAAACCGAAATTCGCGTGTTTAAGGGGAGAAAAATCCATTTAAAGTTTTGGGGTAGTGACACGTGAAAAATTGAAAAATTTTTGGCTTTCAGCCACTTAAACTGCCCTTAAACTTTTCCAAAGTACCGCAAATTGATACTTTTTGAAAAATTTAGACGCTAATCTATAAGTTGATAGCAAAATATTGGAAATTGGTTGGAAATTGTAGCCACAGCAATGCCATAAAGGGAAAAAGTTCCCAAAACCTGCCCCCCAAAAAATTACGATCTCGCTTATTAGGCCACTTGGAAAAATGGTTTTCGTTTTCTTTTGTTTGTTTACACTCATGTATCACTTACAAACAATAAAAAGAATTCATTAAATTACTCATGGCTTTTTATGCAGCCATGTTCGTTTTTTTGCTGTATTCCTATTTGAGCTTTCATAAAAATTAGTGGTCTTAGGCAATACACTACAAATTTATATTGAGCACAAACGACAAGGTTTCACCTATAAAACAAGACCAAAACTTTGATAATCGGATAAAAACTGTGGTCACAGTGACCGATCAAAGCCAGCGTTCAGCCGAGAAAATGGACAAGTTTTGGGCAAATCTGTTTCTATGCCTTCTTGGCACCGTAAAACATAAATTTCTCATGCAAAGTACTACATATTTATACTTGACGGAAAGTAAACAAAAGCAGCTATAAAACAAGACCAGAATTTTGACAATCAAATAAAAATTGTAGTCACAGCAAGCGATGAAAGCTGGAAATTTGCGCAAAAAACGCACGTGTTCTAGAAAGAGCTATTTCCATGGCCCCTACACGCCAGATAATATGTCTAAAACATTTTCCGACCATGAAAATACTAGTTTGGGTTAAGCCTTTAAATTAAAAATAATAAAACCGAAATTCGCGTGTTTAAGGGGAGAAAAATCCATTTAAAGTTTTGGGGTAGTGACACGTGAAAAATTGAAAAATTTTTGGCTTTCAGCCACTTAAACTGCCCTTAAACTTTTCCAAAGTACCGCAAATTGATACTTTTTGAAAAATTTAGACGCTAATCTATAAGTTGATAGCCAAATTTTGGAAATTGGTTGGAAATTGTAGCCACAGCAATGCCATAAAGGGAAAAAGTTCCCAAAACCTGCCCCCCAAAAAATTACGATCTCGCTTATTAGGCCACTTGGAAAAATGGTTTTCGTTTTCTTTTGTTTGTTTACACTCATGTATCACTTACAAACAATAAAAAGAATTCATTAAATTACTCATGGCTTTTTATGCAGCCATGTTCGTTTTTTTGCTGTATTCCTATTTGAGCTTTCATAAAAATTAGTGGTCTTAGGCAATACACTACAAATTTATATTGAGCACAAACGACAAGGTTTCACCTATAAAACAAGACCAAAACTTTGATAATCGGATAAAAACTGTGGTCACAGTGACCGATCAAAGCCAGCGTTCAGCCGAGAAAATGGACAAGTTTTGGGCAAATCTGTTTCTATGCCTTCTTGGCACCGTAAAACATAAATTTCTCATGCAAAGTACTACATATTTATACTTGACGGAAAGTAAACAAAAGCAGCTATAAAACAAGACCAGAATTTTGACAATCAAATAAAAATTGTAGTCACAGCAAGCGATGAAAGCTGGAAATTTGCACAAAAAACGCACGTGTTCTAGAAAGAGCTATTTCCATGGCCCCTACACGCCAGATAATATGTCTAAAACATTTTCCGACCATGAAAATACTAGTTTGGGTTAAGCCTTTAAATTAAAAATAATAAAACCGAAATTCGCGTGTTTAAGGGGAGAAAAATCCATTTAAAGTTTTGGGGTAGTGACACGTGAAAAATTGAAAAATTTTTGGCTTTCAGCCACTTAAACTGCCCTTAAACTTTTCCAAAGTACCGCAAATTGATACTTTTTGAAAAATTTAGACGCTAATCTATAAGTTGATAGCAAAATATTGGAAATTGGTTGGAAATTGTAGCCACAGCAATGCCATAAAGGGAAAAAGTTCCCAAAACCTGCCCCCCAAAAAATTACGATCTCGCTTATTAGGCCACTTGGAAAAATGGTTTTCATTTTCTTTTGTTTGTTTACACTCATGTATCACTTACAAACAATAAAAAGAATTCATTAAATTACTCATGGCTTTTTATGCAGCCATGTTCGTTTTTTTGCTGTATTCCTATTTGAGCTTTCATAAAAATTAGTGGTCTTAGGCAATACACTACAAATTTATATTGAGCACAAACTACAAGGTTTCACCTATAAAACAAGACCAAAACTTTGATAATCGGATAAAAACTGTGGTCACAGTGACCGATCAAAGCCAGCGTTCAGCCGAGAAAATGGACAAGTTTTGGGCAAATCTGTTTCTATGCCTTCTTGGCACCGTAAAACATAAATTTCTCATGCAAAGTACTACATATTTATACTTGACGGAAAGTAAACAAAAGCAGCTATAAAACAAGACCAGAATTTTGACAATCAAATAAAAATTGTAGTCACAGCAAGCGATGAAAGCTGGAAATTTGCGCAAAAAACGCACGTGTTCTAGAAAGAGCTATTTCCATGGCCCCTACACGCCAGATAATATGTCTAAAACATTTTCCGACCATGAAAATACTAGTTTGGCTTAAGCCTTTAAATTAAAAATAATAAAACCGAAATTCGCGTGTTTAAGGGGAGAAAAATCCATTTAAAGTTTTGGGGTAGTGACACGTGAAAAATTGAAAAATTTTTGGCTTTCAGCCACTTAAACTGCCCTTAAACTTTTCCAAAGTACCGCAAATTGATACTTTTTGAAAAATTTAGACGCTAATCTATAAGTTGATAGCAAAATATTGGAAATTGGTTGGAAATTGTAGCCACAGCAATGCCATAAAGGGAAAAAGTTCCCAAAACCTGCCCCCCAAAAAATTACGATCTCGCTTATTAGGCCACTTGGAAAAATGGTTTTCGTTTTCTTTTGTTTGTTTACACTCATGTATCACTTACAAACAATAAAAAGAATTCATTAAATTACTCATGGCTTTTTATGCAGCCATGTTCGTTTTTTTGCTGTATTCCTATTTGAGCTTTCATAAAAATTAGTGGTCTTAGGCAATACACTACAAATTTATATTGAGCACAAACGACAAGGTTTCACCTATAAAACAAGACCAAAACTTTGATAATCGGATAAAAACTGTGGTCACAGTGACCGATCAAAGCCAGCGTTCAGCCGAGAAAATGGACAAGTTTTGGGCAAATCTGTTTCTATGCCTTCTTGGCACCGTAAAACATAAATTTCTCATGCAAAGTACTACATATTTATACTTGACGGAAAGTAAACAAAAGCAGCTATAAAACAAGACCAGAATTTTGACAATCAAATAAAAATTGTAGTCACAGCAAGCGATGAAAGCTGGAAATTTGCACAAAAAACGCACGTGTTCTAGAAAGAGCTATTTCCATGGCCCCTACACGCCAGATAATATGTCTAAAACATTTTCCGACCATGAAAATACTAGTTTGGGTTAAGCCTTTAAATTAAAAATAATAAAACCGAAATTCGCGTGTTTAAGGGGAGAAAAATCCATTTAAAGTTTTGGGGTAGTGACACGTGAAAAATTGAAAAATTTTTGGCTTTCAGCCACTTAAACTGCCCTTAAACTTTTCCAAAGTACCGCAAATTGATACTTTTTGAAAAATTTAGACGCTAATCTATAAGTTGATAGCAAAATATTGGAAATTGGTTGGAAATTGTAGCCACAGCAATGCCATAAAGGGAAAAAGTTCCCAAAACCTGCCCCCCAAAAAATTACGATCTCGCTTATTAGGCCACTTGGAAAAATGGTTTTCATTTTCTTTTGTTTGTTTACACTCATGTATCACTTACAAACAATAAAAAGAATTCATTAAATTACTCATGGCTTTTTATGCAGCCATGTTCGTTTTTTTGCTGTATTCCTATTTGAGCTTTCATAAAAATTAGTGGTCTTAGGCAATACACTACAAATTTATATTGAGCACAAACTACAAGGTTTCACCTATAAAACAAGACCAAAACTTTGATAATCGGATAAAAACTGTGGTCACAGTGACCGATCAAAGCCAGCGTTCAGCCGAGAAAATGGACAAGTTTTGGGCAAATCTGTTTCTATGCCTTCTTGGCACCGTAAAACATAAATTTCTCATGCAAAGTACTACATATTTATACTTGACGGAAAGTAAACAAAAGCAGCTATAAAACAAGACCAGAATTTTGACAATCAAATAAAAATTGTAGTCACAGCAAGCGATGAAAGCTGGAAATTTGCGCAAAAAACGCACGTGTTCTAGAAAGAGCTATTTCCATGGCCCCTACACGCCAGATAATATGTCTAAAACATTTTCCGACCATGAAAATACTAGTTTGGCTTAAGCCTTTAAATTAAAAATAATAAAACCGAAATTCGCGTGTTTAAGGGGAGAAAAATCCATTTAAAGTTTTGGGGTAGTGACACGTGAAAAATTGAAAAATTTTTGGCTTTCAGCCACTTAAACTGCCCTTAAACTTTTCCAAAGTACCGCAAATTGATACTTTTTGAAAAATTTAGACGCTAATCTATAAGTTGATAGCAAAATATTGGAAATTGGTTGGAAATTGTAGCCACAGCAATGCCATAAAGGGAAAAAGTTCCCAAAACCTGCCCCCCAAAAAATTACGATCTCGCTTATTAGGCCACTTGGAAAAATGGTTTTCGTTTTCTTTTGTTTGTTTACACTCATGTATCACTTACAAACAATAAAAAGAATTCATTAAATTACTCATGGCTTTTTATGCAGCCATGTTCGTTTTTTTGCTGTATTCCTATTTGAGCTTTCATAAAAATTAGTGGTCTTAGGCAATACACTACAAATTTATATTGAGCACAAACTACAAGGTTTCACCTATAAAACAAGACCAAAACTTTGATAATCGGATAAAAACTGTGGTCACAGTGACCGATCAAAGCCAGCGTTCAGCCGAGAAAATGGACAAGTTTTGGGCAAATCTGTTTCTATGCCTTCTTGGCACCGTAAAACATAAATTTCTCATGCAAAGTACTACATATTTATACTTGACGGAAAGTAAACAAAAGCAGCTATAAAACAAGACCAGAATTTTGACAATCAAATAAAAATTGTAGTCACAGCAAGCGATGAAAGCTGGAAATTTGCGCAAAAAACGCACGTGTTCTAGAAAGAGCTATTTCCATGGCCCCTACACGCCAGATAATATGTCTAAAACATTTTCCGACCATGAAAATACTAGTTCGGGTTAAGCCTTTAAATTAAAAATAATAAAACCGAAATTCGCGTGTTTAAGGGGAGAAAAATCCATTTAAAGTTTTGGGGTAGTGACACGTGAAAAATTGAAAAATTTTTGGCTTTCAGCCACTTAAACTGCCCTTAAACTTTTCCAAAGTACCGCAAATTGATACTTTTTGAAAAATTTAGACGCTAATCTATAAGTTGATAGCAAAATATTGGAAATTGGTTGGAAATTGTAGCCACAGCAATGCCATAAAGGGAAAAAGTTCCCAAAACCTGCCCCCCAAAAAATTACGATCTCGCTTATTAGGCCACTTGGAAAAATGGTTTTCGTTTTCTTTTGTTTGTTTACACTCATGTATCACTTACAAACAATAAAAAGAATTCATTAAATTACTCATGGCTTTTTATGCAGCCATGTTCGTTTTTTTGCTGTATTCCTATTTGAGCTTTCATAAAAATTAGTGGTCTTAGGCAATACACTACAAATTTATATTTAGCACAAACTACAAGGTTTCACCTATAAAACAAGACCAAAACTTTGATAATCGGATAAAAACTGTGGTCACAGTGACCGATCAAAGCCAGCGTTCAGCCGAGAAAATGGACAAGTTTTGGGCAAATCTGTTTCTATGCCTTCTTGGCACCGTAAAACATAAATTTCTCATGCAAAGTACTACATATTTATACTTGACGGAAAGTAAACAAAAGCAGCTATAAAACAAGACCAGAATTTTGACAATCAAATAAAAATTGTAGTCACAGCAAGCGATGAAAGCTGGAAATTTGCGCAAAAAACGCACGTGTTCTAGAAAGAGCTATTTCCATGGCCCCTACACGCCAGATAATATGTCTAAAACATTTTCCGACCATGAAAATACTAGTTTGGGTTAAGCCTTTAAATTAAAAATAATAAAACCGAAATTCGCGTGTTTAAGGGGAGAAAAATCCATTTAAAGTTTTGGGGTAGTGACACGTGAAAAATTGAAAAATTTTTGGCTTTCAGCCACTTAAACTGCCCTTAAACTTTTCCAAAGTACCGCAAATTGATACTTTTTGAAAAATTTAGACGCTAATCTATAAGTTGATAGCAAAATATTGGAAATTGGTTGGAAATTGTAGCCACAGCAATGCCATCAAGGGAAAAAGTTCCCAAAACCTGCCCCCCAAAAAATTACGATCTCGCTTATTAGGCCACTTGGAAAAATGGTTTTCATTTTCTTTTGTTTGTTTACACTCATGTATCACTTACAAACAATAAAAAGAATTCATTAAATTACTCATGGCTTTTTATGCAGCCATGTTCGTTTTTTTGCTGTATTCCTATTTGAGCTTTCATAAAAATTAGTGGTCTTAGGCAATACACTACAAATTTATATTGAGCACAAACTACAAGGTTTCACCTATAAAACAAGACCAAAACTTTGATAATCGGATAAAAACTGTGGTCACAGTGACCGATCAAAGCCAGCGTTCAGCCGAGAAAATGGACAAGTTTTGGGCAAATCTGTTTCTATGCCTTCTTGGCACCGTAAAACATAAATTTCTCATGCAAAGTACTACATATTTATACTTGACGGAAAGTAAACAAAAGCAGCTATAAAACAAGACCAGAATTTTGACAATCAAATAAAAATTGTAGTCACAGCAAGCGATGAAAGCTGGAAATTTGCGCAAAAAACGCACGTGTTCTAGAAAGAGCTATTTCCATGGCCCCTACACGCCAGATAATATGTCTAAAACATTTTCCGACCATGAAAATACTCGTTTGGGTTAAGCCTTTAAATTAAAAATAATAAAACCGAAATTCGCGTGTTTAAGGGGAGAAAAATCCATTTAAAGTTTTGGGGTAGTGACACGTGAAAAATTGAAAAATTTTTGGCTTTCAGCCACTTAAACTGCCCTTAAACTTTTCCAAAGTACCGCAAATTGATACTTTTTGAAAAATTTAGACGCTAATCTATAAGTTGATAGCAAAATATTGGAAATTGGTTGGAAATTGTAGCCACAGCAATGCCATAAAGGGAAAAAGTTCCCAAAACCTGCCCCCCAAAAAATTACGATCTCGCTTATTAGGCCACTTGGAAAAATGGTTTTCGTTTTCTTTTGTTTGTTTACACTCATGTATCACTTACAAACAATAAAAAGAATTCATTAAATTACTCATGGCTTTTTATGCAGCCATGTTCGTTTTTTTGCTGTATTCCTATTTGAGCTTTCATAAAAATTAGTGGTCTTAGGCAATACACTACAAATTTATATTGAGCACAAACTACAAGGTATCACCTATAAAACAAGACCAAAACTTTGATAATCGGATAAAAACTGTGGTCACAGTGACCGATCAAAGCCAGCGTTCAGCCGAGAAAATGGACAAGTTTTGGGCAAATCTGTTTCTATGCCTTCTTGGCACCGTAAAACATAAATTTCTCATGCAAAGTACTACATATTTATACTTGACGGAAAGTAAACAAAAGCAGCTATAAAACAAGACCAGAATTTTGACAATCAAATAAAAATTGTAGTCACAGCAAGCGATGAAAGCTGGAAATTTGCGCAAAAAACGCACGTGTTTTAGAAAGAGCTATTTCCATGGCCCCTACACGCCAGATAATATGTCTAAAACATTTTCCGACCATGAAAATACTAGTTTGGGTTAAGCCTTTAAATTAAAAATAATAAAACCGAAATTCGCGTGTTTAAGGGGAGAAAAATCCATTTAAAGTTTTGGGGTAGTGACACGTGAAAAATTGAAAAATTTTTGGCTTTCAGCCACTTAAACTGCCCTTAAACTTTTCCAAAGTACCGCAAATTGATACTTTTTGAAAAATTTAGACGCTAATCTATAAGTTGATAGCAAAATATTGGAAATTGGTTGGAAATTGTAGCCACAGCAATGCCATAAAGGGAAAAAGTTCCCAAAACCTGCCCCCCAAAAAATTACGATCTCGCTTATTAGGCCACTTGGAAAAATGGTTTTCGTTTTCTTTTGTTTGTTTACACTCATGTATCACTTACAAACAATAAAAAGAATTCATTAAATTACTCATGGCTTTTTATGCAGCCATGTTCGTTTTTTTGCTGTATTCCTATTTGAGCTTTCATAAAAATTAGTGGTCTTAGGCAATACACTACAAATTTATATTGAGCACAAACTACAAGGTTTCACCTATAAAACAAGACCACAACTTTGATAATCGGATAAAAACTGTGGTCACAGTGACCGATCAAAGCCAGCGTTCAGCCGAGAAAATGGACAAGTTTTGGGCAAATCTGTTTCTATGCCTTCTTGGCACCGTAAAACATAAATTTTTCACGCAAAGTGCTACATATTTATACTTGACGGAAAGTAAACAAAAGCAGCTATAAAACAAGACCAGAATTTTGACAATCAAATAAAAATTGTAGTCACAGCAAGCGATGAAAGCTGGAAATTTGCGCAAAAAACGCACGTGTTCTAGAAAGAGCTATTTCCATGGCCCCTACACGCCAGATAATATGTCTAAAACATTTTCCGACCATGAAAATACTAGTTTGGGTTAAGCCTTTAAATTAAAAATAATAAAACCGAAATTCGCGTGTTTAAGGGGAGAAAAATCCATTTAAAGTTTTGGGGTAGTGACACGTGAAAAATTGAAAAATTTTTGGCTTTCAGCCACTTAAACTGCCCTTAAACTTTTCCAAAGTACCGCAAATTGATACTTTTTGAAAAATTTAGACGCTAATCTATAAGTTGATAGCAAAATATTGGAAATTGGTTGGAAATTGTAGCCACAGCAATGCCATAAAGGGAAAAAGTTCCCAAAACCTGCCCCCCAAAAAATTACGATCTCGCTTATTAGGCCACTTGGAAAAATGGTTTTCGTTTTCTTTTGTTTGTTTACACTCATGTATCACTTACAAACAATAAAAAGAATTCATTAAATTACTCATGGCTTTTTATGCAGCCATGTTCGTTTTTTTGCTGTATTCCTATTTGAGCTTTCATAAAAATTAGTGGTCTTAGGCAATACACTACAAATTTATATTGAGCACAAACGACAAGGTTTCACCTATAAAACAAGACCAAAACTTTGATAATCGGATAAAAACTGTGGTCACAGTGACCGATCAAAGCCAGCGTTCAGCCGAGAAAATGGACAAGTTTTGGGCAAATCTGTTTCTATGCCTTCTTGGCACCGTAAAACATAAATTTCTCATGCAAAGTACTACATATTTATACTTGACGGAAAGTAAACAAAAGCAGCTATAAAGCAAGACCAGAATTTTGACAATCAAATAAAAATTGTAGTCACAGCAAGCGATGAAAGCTGGAAATTTGCGCAAAAAACGCACGTGTTCTAGAAAGAGCTATTTCCATGGCCCCTACACGCCAGATAATATGTCTAAAACATTTTCCGACCATGAAAATACTAGTTTGGGTTAAGCCTTTAAATTAAAAATAATAAAACCGAAATTCGCGTGTTTAAGGGGAGAAAAATCCATTTAAAGTTTTGGGGTAGTGACACGTGAAAAATTGAAAAATTTTTGGCTTTCAGCCACTTAAACTGCCCTTAAACTTTTCCAAAGTACCGCAAATTGATACTTTTTGAAAAATTTAGACGCTAATCTATAAGTTGATAGCAAAATATTGGAAATTGGTTGGAAATTGTAGCCACAGCAATGCCATAAAGGGAAAAACTTCCCAAAACCTGCCCCCCAAAAAATTACGATCTCGCTTATTAGGCCACTTGGAAAAATGGTTTTCGTTTTCTTTTGTTTGTTTACACTCATGTATCACTTACAAACAATAAAAAGAATTCATTAAATTACTCATGGCTTTTTATGCAGCCATGTTCGTTTTTTTGCTGTATTCCTATTTGAGCTTTCATAAAAATTAGTGGTCTTAGGCAATACACTACAAATTTATATTGAGCACAAACGACAAGGTTTCACCTATAAAACAAGACCAAAACTTTGATAATCGGATAAAAACTGTGGTCACAGTGACCGATCAAAGCCAGCGTTCAGCCGAGAAAATGGACAAGTTTTGGGCAAATCTGTTTCTATGCCTTCTTGGCACCGTAAAACATAAATTTCTCATGCAAAGTACTACATATTTATACTTGACGGAAAGTAAACAAAAGCAGCTATAAAACAAGACCAGAATTTTGACAATCAAATAAAAATTGTAGTCACAGCAAGCGATGAAAGCTGGAAATTTGCGCAAAAAACGCACGTGTTCTAGAAAGAGCTATTTCCATGGCCCCTACATGCCAGATAATATGTCTAAAACATTTTCCGACCATGAAAATACTAGTTTGGGTTAAGCCTTTAAATTAAAAATAATAAAACCGAAATTCGCGTGTTTAAGGGGAGAAAAATCCATTTAAAGTTTTGGGGTAGTGACACGTGAAAAATTGAAAAATTTTTGGCTTTCAGCCACTTAAACTGCCCTTAAACTTTTCCAAAGTACCGCAAATTGATACTTTTTGAAAAATTTAGACGCTAATCTATAAGTTGATAGCAAAATATTGGAAATTGGTTGGAAATTGTAGCCACAGCAATGCCATAAAGGGAAAGAGTTCCCAAAACCTGCCCCCCAAAAAATTACGATCTCGCTTATTAGGCCACTTGGAAAAATGGTTTTCGTTTTCTTTTGTTTGTTTACACTCATGTATCACTTACAAACAATAAAAAGAATTCATTAAATTACTCATGGCTTTTTATGCAGCCATGTTCGTTTTTTTGCTGTATTCCTATTTGAGCTTTCATAAAAATTAGTGGTCTTAGGCAATACACTACAAATTTATATTGAGCACAAACGACAAGGTTTCACCTATAAAACAAGACCAAAACTTTGATAATCGGATAAAAACTGTGGTCACAGTGACCGATCAAAGCCAGCGTTCAGCCGAGAAAATGGACAAGCTTTGGGCAAATCTGTTTCTATGCCTTCTTGGCACCGTAAAACATAAATTTCTCATGCAAAGTACTACATATTTATACTTGACGGAAAGTAAACAAAAGCAGCTATAAAACAAGACCAGAATTTTGACAATCAAATAAAAATTGTAGTCACAGCAAGCGATGAAAGCTGGAAATTTGCGCAAAAAACGCACGTGATCTAGAAAGAGCTATTTCCATGGCCCCTACACGCCAGATAATATGTCTAAAACATTTTCCGACCATGAAAATACTAGTTTGGGTTAAGCCTTTAAATTAAAAATAATAAAACCGAAATTCGCGTGTTTAAGGGGAGAAAAATCCATTTAAAGTTTTGGGGTAGTGACACGTGAAAAATTGAAAAATTTTTGGCTTTCAGCCACTTAAACTGCCCTTAAACTTTTCCAAAGTACCGCAAATTGATACTTTTTGAAAAATTTAGACGCTAATCTATAAGTTGATAGCAAAATATTGGAAATTGGTTGGAAATTGTTGCCACAGCAATGCCATAAAGGGAAAAACTTCCCAAAACCTGCCCCCCAAAAAATTACGATCTCGCTTATTAGGCCACTTGGAAAAATGGTTTTCGTTTTCTTTTGTTTGTTTACACTCATGTATCACTTACAAACAATAAAAAGAATTCATTAAATTACTCATGGCTTTTTATGCAGCCATGTTCGTTTTTTTGCTGTATTCCTATTTGAGCTTTCATAAAAATTAGTGGTCTTAGGCAATACACTACAAATTTATATTGAGCACAAACTACAAGGTTTCACCTATAAAACAAGACCAAAACTTTGATAATCGGATAAAAACTGTGGTCACAGTGACCGATCAAAGCCAGCGTTCAGCCGAGAAAATGGACAAGTTTTGGGCAAATCTGTTTCTATGCCTTCTTGGCACCGTAAAACATAAATTTCTCATGCAAAGTACTACATATTTATACTTGACGGAAAGTAAACAAAAGCAGCTATAAAACAAGACCAGAATTTTGACAATCAAATAAAAATTGTAGTCACAGCAAGCAATGAAAGCTGGAAATTTGTGCAAAAAACGCACGTGTTCTAGAAAGAGCTATTTCCATGGCCCCTACACGCCAGATAATATGTCTAAAACATTTTCCGACCATGAAAATACTAGTTTGGGTTAAGCCTTTAAATTAAAAATAATAAAACCGAAATTCGCGTGTTTAAGGGGAGAAAAATCCATTTAAAGTTTTGGGGTAGTGACACGTGAAAAATTGAAAAATTTTTGGCTTTCAGCCACTTAAACTGCCCTTAAACTTTTCCAAAGTACCGCAAATTGATACTTTTTGAAAAATTTAGACGCTAATCTATAAGTTGATAGCAAAATATTGGAAATTGGTTGGAAATTGTAGCCACAGCAATGCCATAAAGGGAAAAACTTCCCAAAACCTGCCCCCCAAAAAATTACGATCTCGCTTATTAGGCCACTTGGAAAAATGGTTTTCGTTTTCTTTTGTTTGTTTACACTCATGTATCACTTACAAACAATAAAAAGAATTCATTAAATTACTCATGGCTTTTTATGCAGCCATGTTCGTTTTTTTGCTGTATTCCTATTTGAGCTTTCATAAAAATTAGTGGTCTTAGGCAATACACTACAAATTTATATTGAGCACAAACTACAAGGTTTCACCTATAAAACAAGACCAAAACTTTGATAATCGGATAAAAACTGTGGTCACAGTGACCGATCAAAGCCAGCGTTCAGCCGAGAAAATGGACAAGTTTTGGGCAAATCTGTTTCTATGCCTTCTTGGCACCGTAAAACATAAATTTCTCATGCAAAGTACTACATATTTATACTTGACGGAAAGTAAACAAAAGCAGCTATAAAACAAGACCAGAATTTTGACAATCAAATAAAAATTGTAGTCACAGCAAGCGATGAAAGCTGGAAATTTGCGCAAAAAACGCACGTGTTCTAGAAAGAGCTATTTCCATGGCCCCTACACGCCAGATAATATGTCTAAAACATTTTCCGACCATGAAAATACTAGTTTGGGTTAAGCCTTTAAATTAAAAATAATAAAACCGAAATTCGCGTGTTTAAGGGGAGAAAAATCCATTTAAAGTTTTGGGGTAGTGACACGTGAAAAATTGAAAAATTTTTGGCTTTCAGCCACTTAAACTGCCCTTAAACTTTTCCAAAGTACCGCAAATTGATACTTTTTGAAAAATTTAGACGCTAATCTATAAGTTGATAGCAAAATATTGGAAATTGGTTGGAAATTGTAGCCACAGCAATGCCATAAAGGGAAAAAGTTCCCAAAACCTGCCCCCCAAAAAATTACGATCTCGCTTATTAGGCCACTTGGAAAAATGGTTTTCGTTTTCTTTTGTTTGTTTACACTCATGTATCACTTACAAACAATAAAAAGAATTCATTAAATTACTCATGGCTTTTTATGCAGCCATGTTCGTTTTTTTGCTGTATTCCTATTTGAGCTTTCATAAAAATTAGTGGTCTTAGGCAATACACTACAAATTTATATTGAGCACAAACGACAAGGTTTCACCTATAAAAGAAGACCAAAACTTTGATAATCGGATAAAAACTGTGGTCACAGTGACCGATCAAAGCCAGCGTTCAGCCGAGAAAATGGACAAGCTTTGGGCAAATCTGTTTCTATGCCTTCTTGGCACCGTAAAACATAAATTTCTCATGCAAAGTACTACATATTTATACTTGACGGAAAGTAAACAAAAGCAGCTATAAAACAAGACCAGAATTTTGACAATCAAATAAAAATTGTAGTCACAGCAAGCGATGAAAGCTGGAAATTTGCGCAAAAAACGCACGTGTTCTAGAAAGAGCTATTTCCATGGCCCCTACACGCCAGATAATATGTCTAAAACATTTTCCGACCATGAAAATACTAGTTTGGGTTAAGCCTTTAAATTAAAAATAATAAAACCGAAATTCGCGTGTTTAAGGGGAGAAAAATCCATTTAAAGTTTTGGGGTAGTGACACGTGAAAAATTGAAAAATTTTTGGCTTTCAGCCACTTAAACTGCCCTTAAACTTTTCCAAAGTACCGCAAATTGATACTTTTTGAAAAATTTAGACGCTAATCTATAAGTTGATAGCAAAATATTGGAAATTGGTTGGAAATTGTAGCCACAGCAATGCCATAAAGGGAAAAAGTTCCCAAAACCTGCCCCCCAAAAAATTACGATCTCGCTTATTAGGCCACTTGGAAAAATGGTTTTCGTTTTCTTTTGTTTGTTTACACTCATGTATCACTTACAAATAATAAAAAGAATTCATTAAATTACTCATGGCTTTTTATGCAGCCATGTTCGTTTTTTTGCTGTATTCCTATTTGAGCTTTCATAAAAATTAGTGGTCTTAGGCAATACACTACAAATTTACATTGAGCACAAACTAAAAGGTTTCACCTATAAAACAAGACCAAAACTTTGATAATCGGATAAAAACTGTGGTCACAGTGACCGATCAAAGCCAGCGTTTAGCCGAGAAAATGGACAAGTTTTGGGCAAATCTGTTTCTATGCCTTCTTGGCACCGTAAAACATAAATTTCTCATGCAAAGTACTACATATTTATACTTGACGGAAAGTAAACAAAAGCAGCTATAAAACAAGACCAGAATTTTGACAATCAAATAAAAATTGTAGTCACAGCAAGCGATGAAAGCTGGAAATTTGCGCAAAAAACGCACGTGTTCTAGAAAGAGCTATTTCCATGGCCCCTACACGCCAGATAATATGTCTAAAACATTTTCCGACCATGAAAATACTAGTTTGGGTTAAGCCTTTAAATTAAAAATAATAAAACCGAAATTCGCGTGTTTAAGGGGAGAAAAATCCATTTAAAGTTTTGGGGTAGTGACACGTGAAAAATTGAAAAATTTTTGGCTTTCAGCCACTTAAACTGCCCTTAAACTTTTCCAAAGTACCGCAAATTGATACTTTTTGAAAAATTTAGACGCTAATCTATAAGTTGATAGCAAAATATTGGAAATTGGTTGGAAATTGTAGCCACAGCAATGCCATAAAGGGAAAAAGTTCCCAAAACCTGCCCCCCAAAAAATTACGATCTCGCTTATTAGGCCACTTGGAAAAATGGTTTTCGTTTTCTTTTGTTTGTTTACACTCATGTATCACTTACAAACAATAAAAAGAATTCATTAAATTACTCATGGCTTTTTATGCAGCCATGTTCGTTTTTTTGCTGTATTCCTATTTGAGCTTTCATAAAAATTAGTGGTCTTAGGCAATACACTACAAATTTATATTGAGCACAAACGACAAGGTTTCACCTATAAAACAAGACCAAAACTTTGATAATCGGATAAAAACTGTGGTCACAGTGACCGATCAAAGCCAGCGTTCAGCCGAGAAAATGGACAAGTTTTGGGCAAATCTGTTTCTATGCCTTCTTGGCACCGTAAAACATAAATTTCTCATGCAAAGTACTACATATTTATACTTGACGGAAAGTAAACAAAAGCAGCTATAAAACAAGACCAGAATTTTGACAATCAAATAAAAATTGTAGTCACAGCAAGCGATGAAAGCTGGAAATTTGCGCAAAAAACGCACGTGTTCTAGAAAGAGCTATTTCCATGGCCCCTACACGCCAGATAATATGTCTAAAACATTTTCCGACCATGAAAATACTAGTTTGGGTTAAGCCTTTAAATTAAAAATAATAAAACCGAAATTCGCGTGTTTAAGGGGAGAAAAATCCATTTAAAGTTTTGGGGTAGTGACACGTGAAAAATTGAAAAATTTTTGGCTTTCAGCCACTTAAACTGCCCTTAAACTTTTCCAAAGTACCGCAAATTGATACTTTTTGAAAAATTTAGACGCTAATCTATAAGTTGATAGCAAAATATTGGAAATTGGTTGGAAATTGTAGCCACAGCAATGCCATAAAGGGAAAAAGTTCCCAAAACCTGCCCCCCAAAAAATTACGATCTCGCTTATTAGGCCACTTGGAAAAATGGTTTTCGTTTTCTTTTGTTTGTTTACACTCATGTATCACTTACAAACAATAAAAAGAATTCATTAAATTACTCATGGCTTTTTATGCAGCCATGTTCGTTTTTTTGCTGTATTCCTATTTGAGCTTTCATAAAAATTAGTGGTCTTAGGCAATACACTACAAATTTATATTGAGCACAAACTACAAGGTTTCACCTATAAAACAAGACCAAAACTTTGATAATCGGATAAAAACTGTGGTCACAGTGACCGATCAAAGCCAGCGTTCAGCCGAGAAAATGGACAAGTTTTGGGCAAATCTGTTTCTATGCCTTCTTGGCACCGTAAAACATAAATTTCTCATGCAAAGTACTACATATTTATACTTGACGGAAAGTAAACAAAAGCAGCTATAAAACAAGACCAGAATTTTGACAATCAAATAAAAATTGTAGTCACAGCAAGCGATGAAAGCTGGAAATTTGCGCAAAAAACGCACGTGTTCTAGAAAGAGCTATTTCCATGGCCCCTACATGCCAGATAATATGTCTAAAACATTTTCCGACCATGAAAATACTAGTTTGGGTTAAGCCTTTAAATTAAAAATAATAAAACCGAAATTCGCGTGTTTAAGGGGAGAAAAATCCATTTAAAGTTTTGGGGTAGTGACACGTGAAAAATTGAAAAATTTTTGGCTTTCAGCCACTTAAACTGCCCTTAAACTTTTCCAAAGTACCGCAAATTGATACTTTTTGAAAAATTTAGACGCTAATCTATAAGTTGATAGCAAAATATTGGAAATTGGTTGGAAATTGTAGCCACAGCAATGCCATAAAGGGAAAAAGTTCCCAAAACCTGCCCCCCAAAAAATTACGATCTCGCTTATTAGGCCACTTGGAAAAATGGTTTTCGTTTTCTTTTGTTTGTTTACACTCATGTATCACTTACAAACAATAAAAAGAATTCATTAAATTACTCATGGCTTTTTATGCAGCCATGTTCGTTTTTTTGCTGTATTCCTATTTGAGCTTTCATAAAAATTAGTGGTCTTAGGCAATACACTACAAATTTATATTGAGCACAAACTACAAGGTTTCACCTATAAAACAAGACCAAAACTTTGATAATCGGATAAAAACTGTGGTCACAGTGACCGATCAAAGCCAGCGTTCAGCCGAGAAAATGGACAAGTTTTGGGCAAATCTGTTTCTATGCCTTCTTGGCACCGTAAAACATAAATTTCTCATGCAAAGTACTACATATTTATACTTGACGGAAAGTAAACAAAAGCAGCTATAAAACAAGACCAGAATTTTGACAATCAAATAAAAATTGTAGTCACAGCAAGCGATGAAAGCTGGAAATTTGCGCAAAAAACGCACGTGTTCTAGAAAGAGCTATTTCCATGGCCCCTACACGCCAGATAATATGTCTAAAACATTTTCCGACCATGAAAATACTAGTTTGGGTTAAGTCTTTAAATTAAAAATAATAAAACCGAAATTCGCGTGTTTAAGGGGAGAAAAATCCATTTAAAGTTTTGGGGTAGTGACACGTGAAAAATTGAAAAATTTTTGGCTTTCAGCCACTTAAACTGCCCTTAAACTTTTCCAAAGTACCGCAAATTGATACTTTTTGAAAAATTTAGACGCTAATCTATAAGTTGATAGCAAAATATTGGAAATTGGTTGGAAATTGTAGCCACAGCAATGCCATAAAGGGAAAAAGTTCCCAAAACCTGCCCCCCAAAAAATTACGATCTCGCTTATTAGGCCACTTGGAAAAATGGTTTTCGTTTTCTTTTGTTTGTTTACACTCATGTATCACTTACAAACAATAAAAAGAATTCATTAAATTACTCATGGCTTTTTATGCAGCCATGTTCGTTTTTTTGCTGTATTCCTATTTGAGCTTTCATAAAAATTAGTGGTCTTAGGCAATACACTACAAATTTATATTGAGCACAAACGACAAGGTTTCACCTATAAAACAAGACCAAAACTTTGATAATCGGATAAAAACTGTGGTCACAGTGACCGATCAAAGCCAGCGTTCAGCCGAGAAAATGGACAAGTTTTGGGCAAATCTGTTTCTATGCCTTCTTGGAACCGTAAAACATAAATTTCTCATGCAAAGTACTACATATTTATACTTGACGGAAAGTAAACAAAAGCAGCTATAAAACAAGACCAGAATTTTGACAATCAAATAAAAATTGTAGTCACAGCAAGCGATGAAAGCTGGAAATTTGCGCAAAAAACGCACGTGTTCTAGAAAGAGCTATTTCCATGGCCCCTACACGCCAGATAATATGTCTAAAACATTTTCCGACCATGAAAATACTAGTTTGGGTTAAGCCTTTAAATTAAAAATAATAAAACCGAAATTCGCGTGTTTAAGGGGAGAAAAATCCATTTAAAGTTTTGGGGTAGTGACACGTGAAAAATTGAAAAATTTTTGGCTTTCAGCCACTTAAACTGCCCTTAAACTTTTCCAAAGTACCGCAAATTGATACTTTTTGAAAAATTTAGACGCTAATCTATAAGTTGATAGCAAAATATTGGAAATTGGTTGGAAATTGTAGCCACAGCAATGCCATAAAGGGAAAAAGTTCCCAAAACCTGCCCCCCAAAAAATTACGATCTCGCTTATTAGGCCACTTGGAAAAATGGTTTTCGTTTTCTTTTGTTTGTTTACACTCATGTATCACTTACAAACAATAAAAAGAATTCATTAAATTACTCATGGCTTTTTATGCAGCCATGTTCGTTTTTTTGCTGTATTCCTATTTGAGCTTTCATAAAAATTAGTGGTCTTAGGCAATACACTACAAATTTATATTGAGCACAAACTACAAGGTTTCACCTATAAAACAAGACCAAAACTTTGATAATCGGATAAAAACTGTGGTCACAGTGACCGATCAAAGCCAGCGTTCAGCCGAGAAAATGGACAAGTTTTGGGCAAATCTGTTTCTATGCCTTCTTGGCACCGTAAAACATAAATTTCTCATGCAAAGTACTACATATTTATACTTGACGGAAAGTAAACAAAAGCAGCTATAAAACAAGACCAGAATTTTGACAATCAAATAAAAATTGTAGTCACAGCAAGCGATGAAAGCTGGAAATTTGCGCAAAAAACGCACGTGTTCTAGAAAGAGCTATTTCCATGGCCCCTACACGCCAGATAATATGTCTAAAACATTTTCCGACCATGAAAATACTAGTTTGGGTTAAGCCTTTAAATTAAAAATAATAAAACCGAAATTCGCGTGTTTAAGGGGAGAAAAATCCATTTAAAGTTTTGGGGTAGTGACACGTGAAAAATTGAAAAATTTTTGGCTTTCAGCCACTTAAACTGCCCTTAAACTTTTCCAAAGTACCGCAAATTGATACTTTTTGAAAAATTGAGACGCTAATCTATAAGTTGATAGCAAAATATTGGAAATTGGTTGGAAATTGTAGCCACAGCAATGCCATAAAGGGAAAAAGTTCCCAAAACCTGCCCCCCAAAAAATTACGATCTCGCTTATTAGGCCACTTGGAAAAATGGTTTTCGTTTTCTTTTGTTTGTTTACACTCATGTATCACTTACAAACAATAAAAAGAATTCATTAAATTACTCATGGCTTTTTATGCAGCCATGTTCGTTTTTTTGCTGTATTCCTATTTGAGCTTTCATAAAAATTAGTGGTCTTAGGCAATACACTACAAATTTATATTGAGCACAAACGACAAGGTTTCACCTATAAAACAAGACCAAAACTTTGATAATCGGATAAAAACTGTGGTCACAGTGACCGATCAAAGCCAGCGTTCAGCCGAGAAAATGGACAAGTTTTGGGCAAATCTGTTTCTATGCCTTCTTGGCACCGTAAAACATAAATTTCTCATGCAAAGTACTACATATTTATACTTGACGGAAAGTAAACAAAAGCAGCTATAAAACAAGACCAGAATTTTGACAATCAAATAAAAATTGTAGTCACAGCAAGCGATGAAAGCTGGAAATTTGCGCAAAAAACGCACGTGTTCTAGAAAGAGCTATTTCCATGGCCCCTACACGCCAGATAATATGTCTAAAACATTTTCCGACCATGAAAATACTAGTTTGGGTTAAGCCTTTAAATTAAAAATAATAAAACCGAAATTCGCGTGTTTAAGGGGAGAAAAATCCATTTAAAGTTTTGGGGTAGTGACATGTGAAAAATTGAAAAATTTTTGGATTTCAGCCACTTAAACTGCCCTTAAACTTTTCCAAAGTACCGCAAATTGATACTTTTTGAAAAATTTAGACGCTAATCTATAAGTTGATAGCAAAATATTGGAAATTGGTTGGAAATTGTAGCCACAGCAATGCCATAAAGGGAAAAAGTTCCCAAAACCTGCCCCCCAAAAAATTACGATCTCGCTTATTAGGCCACTTGCAAAAATGGTTTTCGTTTTCTTTTGTTTGTTTACACTCATGTATCACTTACAAACAATAAAAAGAATTCATTAAATTACTCATGGCTTTTTATGCAGCCATGTTCGTTTTTTTGCTGTATTCCTATTTGAGCTTTCATAAAAATTAGTGGTCTTAGGCAATACACTACAAATTTATATTGAGCACAAACGACAAGGTTTCACCTATAAAACAAGACCAAAACTTTGATAATCGGATAAAAACTGTGGTCACAGTGACCGATCAAAGCCAGCGTTCAGCCGAGAAAATGGACAAGTTTTGGGCAAATCTGTTTCTATGCCTTCTTGGCACCGTAAAACATAAATTTCTCATGCAAAGTACTACATATTTATACTTGACGGAAAGTAAACAAAAGCAGCTATAAAACAAGACCAGAATTTTGACAATCAAATAAAAATTGTAGTCACAGCAAGCGTTGAAAGCTGGAAATTTGCGCAAAAAACGCACGTGTTCTAGAAAGAGCTATTTCCATGGCCCCTACACGCCAGATAATATGTCTAAAACATTTTCCGACCATGAAAATACTAGTTTGGGTTAAGCCTTTAAATTAAAAATAATAAAACCGAAATTCGCGTGTTTAAGGGGAGAAAAATCCATTTAAAGTTTTGGGGTAGTGACACGTGAAAAATTGAAAAATGTTTGGCTTTCAGCCACTTAAACTGCCCTTAAACTTTTCCAAAGTACCGCAAATTGATACTTTTTGAAAAATTTAGACGCTAATCTATAAGTTGATAGCAAAATATTGGAAATTGGTTGGAAATTGTAGCCACAGCAATGCCATAAAGGGAAAAAGTTCCCAAAACCTGCCCCCCAAAAAATTACGATCTCGCTTATTAGGCCACTTGGAAAAATGGTTTGCATTTTCTTTTGTTTGTTTACACTCATGTATCACTTACAAACAATAAAAAGAATTCATTAAATTACTCATGGCTTTTTATGCAGCCATGTTCGTTTTTTTGCTGTATTCCTATTTGAGCTTTCATAAAAATTAGTGGTCTTAAGCAATACACTACAAATTTATATTGAGCACAAACGACAAGGTTTCACCTATAAAACAAGACCAAAACTTTGATAATCGGATAAAAACTGTGGTCACAGTGACCGATCAAAGCCAGCGTTCAGCCGAGAAAATGGACAAGTTTTGGGCAAATCTGTTTCTATGCCTTCTTGGCACCGTAAAACATAAATTTCTCATGCAAAGTACTACATATTTATACTTGACGGAAAGTAAACAAAAGCAGCTATAAAACAAGACCAGAATTTTGACAATCAAATAAAAATTGTAGTCACAGCAAGCGATGAAAGCTGGAAATTTGCGCAAAAAACGCACGTGTTCTAGAAAGAGCTATTTCCATGGCCCCTACACGCCAGATAATATGTCTAAAACATTTTCCGACCATGAAAATACTAGTTCGGGTTAAGCCTTTAAATTAAAAATAATAAAACCGAAATTCGCGTGTTTAAGGGGAGAAAAATCCATTTAAAGTTTTGGGGTAGTGACACGTGAAAAATTGAAAAATTTTTGGCTTTCAGCCACTTAAACTGCCCTTAAACTTTTCCAAAGTACCGCAAATTGATACTTTTTGAAAAATTTAGACGCTAATCTATAAGTTGATAGCAAAATATTGGAAATTGGTTGGAAATTGTAGCCACAGCAATGCCATAAAGGGAAAAAGTTCCCAAAACCTGCCCCCCAAAAAATTACGATCTCGCTTATTAGGCCACTTGGAAAAATGGTTTTCGTTTTCTTTTGTTTGTTTACACTCATGTATCACACACAAACAATAAAAAGAATTCATTAAATTACTCATGGCTTTTTATGCAGCCATGTTCGTTTTTTTGCTGTATTCCTATTTGAGCTTTCATCAAAATTAGTGGTCTTAGGCAATACACTACAAATTTATATTGAGCACAAACTACAAGGTTTCACCTATAAAACAAGACCAAAACTTTGATAATCGGATAAAAACTGTGGTCACAGTGACCGATCAAAGCCAGCGTTCAGCCGAGAAAATGGACAAGTTTTGGGCAAATCTGTTTCTATGCCTTCTTGGCACCGTAAAACATAAATTTCTCATGCAAAGTACTACATATTTATACTTGACGGAAAGTAAACAAAAGCAGCTATAAAACAAGACCAGAATTTTGACAATCAAATAAAAATTGTAGTCACAGCAAGCGATGAAAGCTGGAAATTTGCGCAAAAAACGCACGTGTTCTAGAAAGAGCTATTTCCATGGCCCCTACACGCCAGATAATATGTCTAAAACATTTTCCGACCATGAAAATACTAGTTTGGGTTAAGCCTTTAAATTAAAAATAATAAAACCGAAATTCGCGTGTTTAAGGGGAGAAAAATCCATTTAAAGTTTTGGGGTAGTGACACGTGAAAAATTGAAAAATTTTTGGCTTTCAGCCACTTAAACTGCCCTTAAACTTTTCCAAAGTACCGCAAATTGATACTTTTTGAAAAATTTAGACGCTAATCTATAAGTTGATAGCAAAATATTGGAAATTGGTTGGAAATTGTAGCCACAGCAATGCCATAAAGGGAAAAAGTTCCCAAAACCTGCCCCCCAAAAAATTACGATCTCGCTTATTAGGCCACTTGGAAAAATGGTTTTCGTTTTCTTTTGTTTGTTTACACTCATGTATCACTTACAAACAATAAAAAGAATTCATTAAATTACTCATGGCTTTTTATGCAGCCATGTTCGTTTTTTTGCTGTATTCCTATTTGAGCTTTCATAAAAATTAGTGGTCTTAGGCAATACACTACAAATTTATATTGAGCACAAACTACAAGGTTTCACCTATAAAACAAGACCAAAACTTTGATAATCGGATAAAAACTGTGGTCACAGTGACCGATCAAAGCCAGCGTTCAGCCGAGAAAATGGACAAGTTTTGGGCAAATCTGTTTCTATGCCTTCTTGGCACCGTAAAACATAAATTTCTCATGCAAAGTGCTACATATTTATACTTGACGGAAAGTAAACAAAAGCAGCTATAAAACAAGACCAGAATTTTGACAATCAAATAAAAATTGTAGTCACAGCAAGCGATGAAAGCTGGAAATTTGCGCAAAAAACGCACGTGTTCTAGAAAGAGCTATTTCCATGGCCCCTACACGCCAGATAATATGTCTAAAACATTTTCCGACCATGAAAATACTAGTTTGGGTTAAGCCTTTAAATTAAAAATAATAAAACCGAAATTCGCGTGTTTAAGGGGAGAAAAATCCATTTAAAGTTTTGGGGTAGTGACACGTGAAAAATTGAAAAATTTTTGGCTTTCAGCCACTTAAACTGCCCTTAAACTTTTCCAAAGTACCGCAAATTGATACTTTTTGAAAAATTTAGACGCTAATCTATAAGTTGATAGCAAAATATTGGAAATTGGTTGGAAATTGTAGCCACAGCAATGCCATAAAGGGAAAAAGTTCCCAAAACCTGCCCCCCAAAAAATTACGATCTCGCTTATTAGGCCACTTGGAAAAATGGTTTTCGTTTTCTTTTGTTTGTTTACACTCATGTATCACTTACAAACAATAAAAAGAATTCATTAAATTACTCATGGCTTTTTATGCAGCCATGTTCGTTTTTTTGCTGTATTCCTATTTGAGCTTTCATAAAAATTAGTGGTCTTAGGCAATACACTACAAATTTATATTGAGCACAAACTACAAGGTTTCACCTATAAAACAAGACCAAAACTTTGATAATCGGATAAAAACTGTGGTCACAGTGACCGATCAAAGCCAGCGTTCAGCCGAGAAAATGGACAAGTTTTGGGCAAATCTGTTTCTATGCCTTCTTGGCACCGTAAAACATAAATTTCTCATGCAAAGTACTACATATTTATACTTGACGGAAAGTAAACAAAAGCAGCTATAAAACAAGACCAGAATTTTGACAATCAAATAAAAATTGTAGTCACAGCAAGCGATGAAAGCTGGAAATTTGCGCAAAAAACGCACGTGTTCTAGAAAGAGCTATTTCCATGGCCCCTACACGCCAGATAATATGTCTAAAACATTTTCCGACCATGAAAATACTAGTTTGGGTTAAGCCTTTAAATTAAAAATAATAAAACCGAAATTCGCGTGTTTAAGGGGAGAAAAATCCATTTAAAGTTTTGGGGTAGTGACACGTGAAAAATTGAAAAATTTTTGGCTTTCAGCCACTTAAACTGCCCTTAAACTTTTCCAAAGTACCCCAAATTGATACTTTTTGAAAAATTTAGACGCTAATCTATAAGTTGATAGCAAAATATTGGAAATTGGTTGGAAATTGTAGCCACAGCAATGCCATAAAGGGAAAAAGTTCCCAAAACCTGCCCCCCAAAAAATTACGATCTCGCTTATTAGGCCACTTGGAAAAATGGTTTTCGTTTTCTTTTGTTTGTTTACACTCATGTATCACTTACAAACAATAAAAAGAATTCATTAAATTACTCATGGCTTTTTATGCAGCCATGTTCGTTTTTTTGCTGTATTCCTATTTGAGCTTTCATAAAAATTAGTGGTCTTAGGCAATACACTACAAATTTATATTGAGCACAAACTACAAGGTTTCACCTATAAAACAAGACCAAAACTTTGATAATCGGATAAAAACTGTGGTCACAGCGACCGATCAAAGCCAGCGTTCAGCCGAGAAAATGGACAAGTTTTGGGCAAATCTGTTTCTATGCCTTCTTGGCACCGTAAAACATAAATTTCTCATGCAAAGTACTACATATTTATACTTGACGGAAAGTAAACAAAAGCAGCTATAAAACAAGACCAGAATTTTGACAATCAAATAAAAATTGTAGTCACAGCAAGCGATGAAAGCTGGAAATTTGCGCAAAAAACGCACGTGTTCTAGAAAGAGCTATTTCCATGGCCCCTACACGCCAGATAATATGTCTAAAACATTTTCCGACCATGAAAATACTAGTTTGGGTTAAGCCTTTAAATTAAAAATAATAAAACCGAAATTCGCGTGTTTAAGGGGAGAAAAATCCATTTAAAGTTTTGGGGTAGTGACACGTGAAAAATTGAAAAATTTTTGGCTTTCAGCCACTTAAACTGCCCTTAAACTTTTCCAAAGTACCGCAAATTGATACTTTTTGAAAAATTTAGACGCTAATCTATAAGTTGATAGCAAAATATTGGAAATTGGTTGGAAATTGTAGCCACAGCAATGCCATAAAGGGAAAAAGTTCCCAAAACCTGCCCCCCAAAAAATTACGATCTCGCTTATTAGGCCACTTGGAAAAATGGTTTTTGTTTTCTTTTGTTTGTTTACACTCATGTATCACTTACAAACAATAAAAAGAATTCATTAAATTACTCATGGCTTTTTATGCAGCCATGTTCGTTTTTTTGCTGTATTCCTATTTGAGCTTTCATAAAAATTAGTGGTCTTAGGCAATACACTACAAATTTATATTGAGCACAAACTACAAGGTTTCACCTATAAAACAAGACCAAAACTTTGATAATCGGATAAAAACTGTGGTCACAGTGACCGATCAAAGCCAGCGTTCAGCCGAGAAAATGGACAAGTTTTGGGCAAATCTGTTTCTATGCCTTCTTGGCACCGTAAAACATAAATTTCTCATGCAAAGTACTACATATTTATACTTGACGGAAAGTAAACAAAAGCAGCTATAAAACAAGACCAGAATTTTGACAATCAAATAAAAATTGTAGTCACAGCAAGCGATGAAAGCTGGAAATTTGCGCAAAAAACGCACGTGTTCTAGAAAGAGCTATTTCCATGGCCCCTACACGCCAGATAATATGTCTAAAACATTTTCCGACCATGAAAATACTAGTTTGGGTTAAGCCTTTAAATTAAAAATAATAAAACCGAAATTCGCGTGTTTAAGGGGAGAAAAATCCATTTAAAGTTTTGGGGTAGTGACACGTGAAAAATTGAAAAATTTTTGGCTTTCAGCCACTTAAACTGCCCTTAAACTTTTCCAAAGTACCGCAAATTGATACTTTTTGAAAAATTTAGACGCTAATCTATAAGTTGATAGCAAAATATTGGAAATTGGTTGGAAATTGTAGCCACAGCAATGCCATAAAGGGAAAAAGTTCCCAAAACCTGCCCCCCAAAAAATTACGATCTCGCTTATTAGGCCACTTGGAAAAATGGTTTTCGTTTTCTTTTGTTTGTTTACACTCATGTATCACTTACAAACAATAAAAAGAATTCATTAAATTACTCATGGCTTTTTATGCAGCCATGTTCGTTTTTTTGCTGTATTCCTATTTGAGCTTTCATAAAAATTAGTGGTCTTAGGCAATACACTACAAATTTATATTGAGCACAAACTACAAGGTTTCACCTATAAAACAAGACCAAAACTTTGATAATCGGATAAAAACTGTGGTCACAGTGACCGATCAAAGCCAGCGTTCAGCCGAGAAAATGGACAAGTTTTGGGCAAATCTGTTTCTATGCCTTCTTGGCACCGTAAAACATAAATTTCTCATGCAAAGTACTACATATTTATACTTGACGGAAAGTAAACAAAAGCAGCTATAAAACAAGACCAGAATTTTGACAATCAAATAAAAATTGTAGTCACAGCAAGCGATGAAAGCTGGAAATTTGCGCAAAAAACGCACGTGTTCTAGAAAGAGCTATTTCCATGGCCCCTACACGCCAGATAATATGTCTAAAACATTTTCCGACCATGAAAATACTAGTTTGGGTTAAGCCTTTAAATTAAAAATAATAAAACCGAAATTCGCGTGTTTAAGGGGAGAAAAATCCATTTAAAGTTTTGGGGTAGTGACACGTGAAAAATTGAAAAATGTTTGGCTTTCAGCCACTTAAACTGCCCTTAAACTTTTCCAAAGTACCGCAAATTGATACTTTTTGAAAAATTTAGACGCTAATCTATAAGTTGATAGCAAAATATTGGAAATTGGTTGGAAATTGTAGCCACAGCAATGCCATAAAGGGAAAAAGTTCCCAAAACCTGCCCCCCAAAAAATTACGATCTCGCTTATTAGGCCGCTTGGAAAAATGGTTTTCGTTTTCTTTTGTTTGTTTACACTCATGTATCACTTACAAACAATAAAAAGAATTCATTAAATTACTCATGGCTTTTTATGCAGCCATGTTCGTTTTTTTGCTGTATTCCTATTTGAGCTTTCATAAAAATTAGTGGTCTTAGGCAATACACTACAAATTTATATTGAGCACAAACGACAAGGTTTCACCTATAAAACAAGACCAAAACTTTGATAATCGGATAAAAACTGTGGTCACAGTGACCGATCAAAGCCAGCGTTCAGCCGAGAAAATGGACAAGTTTTGGGCAAATCTGTTTCTATGCCTTCTTGGCACCGTAAAACATAAATTTCTCATGCAAAGTACTACATATTTATACTTGACGGAAAGTAAACAAAAGTAGCTATAAAACAAGACCAGAATTTTGACAATCAAATAAAAATTGTAGTCACAGGAAGCGATGAAAGCTGGAAATTTGCGCAAAAAACGCACGTGTTCTAGAAAGAGCTATTTCCATGGCCCCTACACGCCAGATAATATGTCTAAAACATTTTCCGACCATGAAAATACTAGTTTGGGTTAAGCCTTTAAATTAAAAATAATAAAACCGAAATTCGCGTGTTTAAGGGGAGAAAAATCCATTTAAAGTTTTGGGGTAGTGACACGTGAAAAATTGAAAAATTTTTGGCTTTCAGCCACTTAAACTGCCCTTAAACTTTTCCAAAGTACCGCAAATTGATACTTTTTGAAAAATTTAGACGCTAATCTATAAGTTGATAGCAAAATATTGGAAATTGGTTGGAAATTGTAGCCACAGCAATGCCATAAAGGGAAAAAGTTCCCAAAACCTGCCCCCCAAAAAATTACGATCTCGCTTATTAGGCCACTTGGAAAAATGGTTTTCGTTTTCTTTTGTTTGTTTACACTCATGTATCACTTACAAACAATAAAAAGAATTCATTAAATTACTCATGGCTTTTTATGCAGCCATGTTCGTTTTTTTGCTGTATTCCTATTTGAGCTTTCATAAAAATTAGTGGTCTTAGGCAATACACTACAAATTTATATTGAGCACAAACTACAAGGTTTCACCTATAAAACAAGACCAAAACTTTGATAATCGGATAAAAACTGTGGTCACAGTGACCGATCAAAGCCAGCGTTCAGCCGAGAAAATGGACAAGTTTTGGGCAAATCTGTTTCTATGCCTTCTTGGCACCGTAAAACATAAATTTCTCATGCAAAGTACTACATATTTATACTTGACGGAAAGTAAACAAAAGCAGCTATAAAACAAGACCAGAATTTTGACAATCAAATAAAAATTGTAGTCACAGCAAGCGATGAAAGCTGGAAACTTGCGCAAAAAACGCACGTGTTCTAGAAAGAGCTATTTCCATGGCCCCTACACGCCAGATAATATGTCTAAAACATTTTCCGACCATGAAAATACTAGGTTGGGTTAAGCCTTTAAATTAAAAATAATAAAACCGAAATTCGCGTGTTTAAGGGGAGAAAAATCCATTTAAAGTTTTGGGGTAGTGACACGTGAAAAATTGAAAAATTTTTGGCTTTCAGCCACTTAAACTGCCCTTAAACTTTTCCAAAGTACCGCAAATTGATACTTTTTGAAAAATTTAGACGCTAATCTATAAGTTGATAGCAAAATATTGGAAATTGGTTGGAAATTGTAGCCACAGCAATGCCATAAAGGGAAAAAGTTCCCAAAACCTGCCCCCCAAAAAATTACGATCTCGCTTATTAGGCCACTTGGAAAAATGGTTTTCGTTTTCTTTTGTTTGTTTACACTCATGTATCACTTACAAACAATAAAAAGAATTCATTAAATTACTCATGGCTTTTTATGCAGCCATGTTCGTTTTTTTGCTGTATTCCTATTTGAGCTTTCATAAAAATTAGTGGTCTTAGGCAATACACTACAAATTTATATTGAGCACAAACTACAAGGTTTCACCTATAAAACAAGACCAAAACTTTGATAATCGGATAAAAACTGTGGTCACAGCGACCGATCAAAGCCAGCGTTCAGCCGAGAAAATGGACAAGTTTTGGGCAAATCTGTTTCTATGCCTTCTTGGCACCGTAAAACATAAATTTCTCATGCAAAGTACTACATATTTATACTTGACGGAAAGTAAACAAAAGCAGCTATAAAACAAGACCAGAATTTTGACAATCAAATAAAAATTGTAGTCACAGCAAGCGATGAAAGCTGGAAATTTGCGCAAAAAACGCACGTGTTCTAGAAAGAGCTATTTCCATGGCCCCTACACGCCAGATAATATGTCTAAAACATTTTCCGACCATGAAAATACTAGTTGGGTTAAGCCTTTAAATTAAAAATAATAAAACCGAAATTCGTGTGTTTAAGGGGAGAAAAATCCATTTAAAGTTTTGGGGTAGTGACACGTGAAAAATTGAAAAATTTTTGGCTTTCAGCCACTTAAACTGCCCTTAAACTTTTCCAAAGTACCGCAAATTGATACTTTTTGAAAAATTTAGACGCTAATCTATAAGTTGATAGCAAAATATTGGAAATTGGTTGGAAATTGTAGCCACAGCAATGCCATAAAGGGAAAAAGTTCCCAAAACCTGCCCCCCAAAAAATTACGATCTCGCTTATTAGGCCACTTGGAAAAATGGTTTTCGTTTTCTTTTGTTTGTTTACACTCATGTATCACTTACAAACAATAAAAAGAATTCATTAAATTACTCATGGCTTTTTATGCAGCCATGTTCGTTTTTTTGCTGTATTCCTATTTGAGCTTTCATAAAAATTAGTGGTCTTAGGCAATACACTACAAATTTATATTGAGCACAAACGACAAGGTTTCACCTATAAAACAAGACCAAAACTTTGATAATCGGATAAAAACTGTGGTCACAGTGACCGATCAAAGCCAGCGTTCAGCCGAGAAAATGGACAAGTTTTGGGCAAATCTGTTTCTATGCCTTCTTGGCACCGTAAAACATAAATTTCTCATGCAAAGTACTACATATTTACACTTGACGGAAAGTAAACAAAAGCAGCTATAAAACAAGACCAGAATTTTGACAATCAAATAAAAATTGTAGTCACAGCAAGCGATGAAAGCTGGAAATTTGCGCAAAAAACGCACGTGTTCTAGAAAGAGCTATTTCCATGGCCCCTACACGCCAGATAATATGTCTAAAACATTTTCCGACCATGAAAATACTAGTTTGGGTTAAGCCTTTAAATTAAAAATAATAAAACCGAAATTCGCGTGTTTAAGGGGAGAAAAATCCATTTAAAGTTTTGGGGTAGTGACACGTGAAAAATTGAAAAATTTTTGGCTTTCAGCCACTTAAACTGCCCTTAAACTTTTCCAAAGTACCGCAAATTGATACTTTTTGAAAAATTTAGACGCTAATCTATAAGTTGATAGCAAAATATTGGAAATTGGTTGGAAATTGTAGCCACAGCAATGCCATAAAGGGAAAAAGTTCCCAAAACCTGCCCCCCAAAAAATTACGATCTCGCTTATTAGGCCACTTGGAAAAATGGTTTTCGTTTTCTTTTGTTTGTTTACACTCATGTATCACTTACAAACAATAAAAAGAATTCATTAAATTACTCATGGCTTTTTATGCAGCCATGTTCGTTTTTTTGCTGTATTCCTATTTGAGCTTTCATAAAAATTAGTGGTCTTAGGCAATACACTACAAATTTATATTGAGCACAAACGACAAGGTTTCACCTATAAAACAAGACCAAAACTTTGATAATCGGATAAAAACTGTGGTCACAGTGACCGATCAAAGCCAGCGTTCAGCCGAGAAAATGGACAAGTTTTGGGCAAATCTGTTTCTATGCCTTCTTGGCACCGTAAAACATAAATTTCTCATGCAAAGTACTACATATTTATACTTGACGGAAAGTAAACAAAAGCAGCTATAAAACAAGACCAGAATTTTGACAATCAAATAAAAATTGTAGTCACAGCAAGCGATGAAAGCTGGAAACTTGCGCAAAAAACGCACGTGTTCTAGAAAGAGCTATTTCCATGGCCCCTACACGCCAGATAATATGTCTAAAACATTTTCCGACCATGAAAATACTAGTTTGGGTTAAGCCTTTAAATTAAAAATAATAAAACCGAAATTCGCGTGTTTAAGGGGAGAAAAATCCATTTAAAGTTTTGGGGTAGTGACACGTGAAAAATTGAAAAATTTTTGGCTTTCAGCCACTTAAACTGCCCTTAAACATTTCCAAAGTACCGCAAATTGATACTTTTTGAAAAATTTAGACGCTAATCTATAAGTTGATAGCAAAATATTGGAAATTGGTTGGAAATTGTAGCCACAGCAATGCCATAAAGGGAAAAAGTTCCCAAAACCTGCCCCCCAAAAAATTACGATCTCGCTTATTAGGCCACTTGGAAAAATGGTTTTCGTTTTCTTTTGTTTGTTTACACTCATGTATCACTTACAAACAATAAAAAGAATTCATTAAATTACTCATGGCTTTTTATGCAGCCATGTTCGTTTTTTTGCTGTATTCCTATTTGAGCTTTCATAAAAATTAGTGGTCTTAGGCAATACACTACAAATTTATATTGAGCACAAACGACAAGGTTTCACCTATAAAACAAGACCAAAACTTTGATAATCGGATAAAAACTGTGGTCACAGTGACCGATCAAAGCCAGCGTTCAGCCGAGAAAATGGACAAGTTTTGGGCAAATCTGTTTCTATGCCTTCTTGGCACCGTAAAACATAAATTTCTCATGCAAAGTACTACATATTTATACTTGACGGAAAGTAAACAAAAGCAGCTATAAAACAAGACCAGAATTTTGACAATCAAATAAAAATTGTAGTCACAGCAAGCGATGAAAGCTGGAAATTTGCGCAAAAAACGCACGTGTTCTAGAAAGAGCTATTTCCATGGCCCCTACACGCCAGATAATATGTCTAAAACATTTTCCGACCATGAAAATACTAGATTGGGTTAAGCCTTTAAATTAAAAATAATAAAACCGAAATTCGCGTGTTTAAGGGGAGAAAAATCCATTTAAAGTTTTGGGGTAGTGACACGTGAAAAATTGAAAAATTTTTGGCTTTCAGCCAATTAAACTGCCCTTAAACTTTTTCAAAGTACCGCAAATTGATACTTTTTGAAAAATTTAGACGCTAATCTATAAGTTGATAGCAAAATATTGGAAATTGGTTGGAAATTGTAGCCACAGCAATGCCATAAAGGGAAAAAGTTCCCAAAACCTGCCCCCCAAAAAATTACGATCTCGCTTATTAGGCCACTTGGAAAAATGGTTTTCGTTTTCTTTTGTTTGTTTACACTCATGTATCACTTACAAACAATAAAAAGAATTCATTAAATTACTCATGGCTTTTTATGCAGCCATGTTCGTTTTTTTGCTGTATTCCTATTTGAGCTTTCATAAAAATTAGTGGTCTTAGGCAATACACTACAAATTTATATTGAGCACAAACGACAAGGTTTCACCTATAAAACAAGACCAAAACTTTGATAATCGGATAAAAACTGTGGTCACAGCGACCGATCAAAGCCAGCGTTCAGCCGAGAAAATGGACAAGTTTTGGGCAAATCTGTTTCTATGCCTTCTTGGCACCGTAAAACATAAATTTCTCATGCAAAGTACTACATATTTATACTTGACGGAAAGTAAACAAAAGCAGCTATAAAACAAGACCAGAATTTTGACAATCAAATAAAAATTGTAGTCACAGCAAGCGATGAAAGCTGGAAATTTGCGCAAAAAACGCACGTGTTCTAGAAAGAGCTATTTCCATGGCCCCTACACGCCAGATAATATGTCTAAAACATTTTCCGACCATGAAAATACTAGTTTGGGTTAAGCCTTTAAATTAAAAATAATAAAACCGAAATTCGCGTGTTTAAGGGGAGAAAAATCCATTTAAAGTTTTGGGGTAGTGACACGTGAAAAATTGAAAAATTTTTGGCTTTCAGCCACTTAAACTGCCCTTAAACTTTTCCAAAGTACCGCAAATTGATACTTTTTGAAAAATTTAGACGCTAATCTATAAGTTGATAGCAAAATATTGGAAATTGGTTGGAAATTGTAGCCACAGCAATGCCATAAAGGGAAAAAGTTCCCAAAACCTGCCCCCCAAAAAATTACGATCTCGCTTATTAGGCCACTTGGAAAAATGGTTTTCGTTTTCTTTTGTTTGTTTACACTCATGTATCACTTACAAACAATAAAAAGAATTCATTAAATTACTCATGGCTTTTTATGCAGCCATGTTCGTTTTTTTGCTGTATTCCTATTTGAGCTTTCATAAAAATTAGTGGTCTTAGGCAATACACTACAAATTTATATTGAGCACAAACGACAAGGTTTCACCTATAAAACAAGACCAAAACTTTGATAATCGGATAAAAACTGTGGTCACAGTGACCGATCAAAGCCAGCGTTCAGCCGAGAAAATGGACAAGTTTTGGGCAAATCTGTTTCTATGCCTTCTTGGCACCGTAAAACATAAATTTCTCATGCAAAGTACTACATATTTATACTTGACGGAAAGTAAACAAAAGCAGCTATAAAACAAGACCAGAATTTTGACAATCAAATAAAAATTGTAGTCACAGCAAGCGATGAAAGCTGGAAATTTGCGCAAAAAACGCACGTGTTCTAGAAAGAGCTATTTCCATGGCCCCTACACGCCAGATAATATGTCTAAAACATTTTCCGACCATGAAAATACTAGTTTGGGTTAAGCCTTTAAATTAAAAATAATAAAACCGAAATTCGCGTGTTTAAGGGGAGAAAAATCCATTTAAAGTTTTGGGGTAGTGACACGTGAAAAATTGAAAAATTTTTGGCTTTCAGCCACTTAAACTGCCCTTAAACTTTTCCAAAGTACCGCAAATTGATACTTTTTGAAAAATTTAGACGCTAATCTATAAGTTGATAGCAAAATATTGGAAATTGGTTGGAAACTGTAGCCACAGCAATGCCATAAAGGGAAAAAGTTCCCAAAACCTGCCCCCCAAAAAATTACGATCTCGCTTATTAGGCCACTTGGAAAAATAGTTTTCGTTTTCTTTTGTTTGTTTACACTCATGTATCACTTACAAACAATAAAAAGAATTCATTAAATTACTCATGGCTTTTTATGCAGCCATGTTCGTTTTTTTGCTGTATTCCTATTTGAGCTTTCATAAAAATTAGTGGTCTTAGGCAATACACTACAAATTTATATTGAGCACAAACGACAAGGTTTCACCTATAAAACAAGACCAAAACTTTGATAAGCGGATAAAAACTGTGGTCACAGTGACCGATCAAAGCCAGCGTTCAGCCGAGAAAATGGACAAGTTTTGGGCAAATCTGTTTCTATGCCTTCTTGGCACCGTAAAACATAAATTTCTCATGCAAAGTACTACATATTTATACTTGACGGAAAGTAAACAAAAGCAGCTATAAAACAAGACCAGAATTTTGACAATCAAATAAAAATTGTAGTCACAGCAAGCGATGAAAGCTGGAAATTTGCGCAAAAAACGCACGTGTTCTAGAAAGAGCTATTTCCATGGCCCCTACACGCCAGATAATATGTCTAAAACATTTTCCGACCATGAAAATACTGGTTTGGGTTAAGCCTTTAAATTAAAAATAATAAAACCGAAATTCGCGTGTTTAAGGGGAGAAAAATCCATTTAAAGTTTTGGGGTAGTGACACGTGAAAAATTGAAAAATTTTTGGCTTTCAGCCACTTAAACTGCCCTTAAACTTTTCCAAAGTACCGCAAATTGATACTTTTTGAAAAATTTAGACGCTAATCTATAAGTTGATAGCAAAATATTGGAAATTGGTTGGAAACTGTAGCCACAGCAATGCCATAAAGGGAAAAAGTTCCCAAAACCTGCCCCCCAAAAAATTACGATCTCGCTTATTAGGCCACTTGGAAAAATAGTTTTCGTTTTCTTTTGTTTGTTTACACTCATGTATCACTTACAAACAATAAAAAGAATTCATTAAATTACTCATGGCTTTTTATGCAGCCATGTTCGTTTTTTTGCTGTATTCCTATTTGAGCTTTCATAAAAATTAGTGGTCTTAGGCAATACACTACAAATTTATATTGAGCACAAACGACAAGGTTTCACCTATAAAACAAGACCAAAACTTTGATAATCGGATAAAAACTGTGGTCACAGTGACCGATCAAAGCCAGCGTTCAGCCGAGAAAATGGACAAGTTTTGGGCAAATCTGTTTCTATGCCTTCTTGGCACCGTAAAACATAAATTTCTCATGCAAAGTACTACATATTTATACTTGACGGAAAGTAAACAAAAGCAGCTATAAAACAAGACCAGAATTTTGACAATCAAATAAAAATTGTAGTCACAGCAAGCGATGAAAGCTGGAAATTTGCGCAAAAAACGCACGTGTTCTAGAAAGAGCTATTTCCATGGCCCCTACACGCCAGATAATATGTCTAAAACATTTTCCGACCATGAAAATACTGGTTTGGGTTAAGCCTTTAAATTAAAAATAATAAAACCGAAATTCGCGTGTTTAAGGGGAGAAAAATCCATTTAAAGTTTTGGGGTAGTGACACGTGAAAAATTGAAAAATTTTTGGCTTTCAGCCACTTAAACTGCCCTTAAACTTTTCCAAAGTACCGCAAATTGATACTTTTTGAAAAATTTAGACGCTAATCTATAAGTTGATAGCAAAATATTGGAAATTGGTTGGAAATTGTAGCCACAGCAATGCCTTAAAGGGAAAAAGTTCCCAAAACCTGCCCCCCAAAAAATTACGATCTCGCTTATTAGGCCACTTGGAAAAATGGTTTTCGTTTTCTTTTGTTTGTTTACACTCATGTATCACTTACAAACAATTAAAAGAATTCATTAAATTACTCATGGCTTTTTATGCAGCCATGTTCGTTTTTTTGCTGTATTCCTATTTGAGCTTTCATAAAAATTAGTGGTCTTAGGCAATACACTACAAATTTATATTGAGCACAAACGACAAGGTTTCACCTATAAAACAAGACCAAAACTTTGATAATCGGATAAAAACTGTGGTCACAGTGACCGATCAAAGCCAGCGTTCAGCCGAGAAAATGGACAAGTTTTGGGCAAATCTGTTTCTATGCCTTCTTGGCACCGTAAAACATAAATTTCTCATGCAAAGTACTACATATTTATACTTGACGGAAAGTAAACAAAAGCAGCTATAAAACAAGACCAGAATTTTGACAATCAAATAAAAATTGTAGTCACAGCAAGCGATGAAAGCTGGAAATTTGCGCAAAAAACGCACGTGTTCTAGAAAGAGCTATTTCCATGGCCCCTACACGCCAGATAATATGTCTAAAACATTTTCCGACCATGAAAATACTAGTTTGGGTTAAGCCTTTAAATTAAAAATAATAAAACCGAAATTCGCGTGTTTAAGGGGAGAAAAATCCATTTAAAGTTTTGGGGTAGTGACACGTGAAAAATTGAAAAATTTTTGGCTTTCAGCCACTTAAACTGCCCTTAAACTTTTCCAAAGTACCGCAAATTGATACTTTTTGAAAAATTGAGACGCTAATCTATAAGTTGATAGCAAAATATTGGAAATTGGTTGGAAATTGTAGCCACAGCAATGCCATAAAGGGAAAAAGTTCCCAAAACCTGCCCCCCAAAAAATTACGATCTCGCTTATTAGGCCACTTGGAAAAATGGTTTTCATTTTCTTTTGTTTGTTTACACTCATGTATCACTTACAAACAATAAAAAGAATTCATTAAATTACTCATGACTTTTTATGCAGCCATGTTCGTTTTTTTGGTGTATTCCTATTTGAGCTTTCATAAAAATTAGTGGTCTTAGGCAATACACTACAAATTTATATTAAGCACAAACTACAAGGTTTCACCTATAAAACAAGACCAAAACTTTGATAATCGGATAAAAACTGTGGTCACAGTGACCGATCAAAGCCAGCGTTCAGCCGAGAAAATGGACAAGTTTTGGGCAAATCTGTTTCTATGCCTTCTTGGCACCGTAAAACATAAATTTCTCATGCAAAGTACTACATATTTATACTTGACGGAAAGTAAACAAAAGCAGTTATAAAACAAGACCAGAATTTTGACAATCAAATAAAAATTGTAGTCACAACAAGCGATGAAAGCTGGAAATTTGCGCAAAAAACGCACGTGTTTTAGAAAGAGCTATTTCCATGGCCCCTACACGCCAGATAATATGTCTAAAACATTTTCCGACCATGAAAATACTAGTTTGGGTTAAGCCTTTAAATTAAAAATAATAAAACCGAAATTCGCGTGTTTAAGGGGAGAAAAATCCATTTAAAGTTTTGGGGTAGTGACACGTGAAAAATTGAAAAATTTTTGGCTTTCAGCCACTTAAACTGCCCTTAAACTTTTCCAAAGTACCGCAAATTGATACTTTTTGAAAAATTTAGACGCTCATCTATAAGTTGATAGCAAAATATTGGAAATTGGTTGGAAATTGTAGCCACAGCAATGCCATAAAGGGAAAAAGTTCCCAAAACCTGCCCCCCAAAAAATTACGATCTCGCTTATTAGGCCACTTGGAAAAATGGTTTTCGTTTTCTTTTGTTTGTTTACACTCATGTATCACTTACAAACAATAAAAAGAATTCATTAAATTACTCATGGCTTTTTATGCAGCCATGTTCGTTTTTTTGCTGTATTCCTATTTGAGCTTTCATAAAAATTAGTGGTCTTAGGCAATACACTACAAATTTATATTGAGCACAAACGACAAGGTTTCACCTATAAAACAAGACCAAAACTTTGATAATCGGATAAAAACTGTGGTCACAGTGACCGATCAAAGCCAGCGTTCAGCCGAGAAAATGGACAAGTTTTGGGCAAATCTGTTTCTATGCCTTCTTGGCACCGTAAAACATAAATTTCTCATGCAAAGTACTACATATTTATACTTGACGGAAAGTAAACAAAAGCAGCTATAAAACAAGACCAGAATTTTGACAATCAAATAAAAATTGTAGTCACAGCAAGCGATGAAAGCTGGAAATTTGCGCAAAAAACGCACGTGTTCTAGAAAGAGCTATTTCCATGGCCCCTACACGCCAGATAATATGTCTAAAACATTTTCCGACCATGAAAATACTAGTTTGGGTTAAGCCTTTAAATTAAAAATAATAAAACCGAAATTCGCGTGTTTAAGGGGAGAAAAATCCATTTAAAGTTTTGGGGTAGTGACACGTGAAAAATTGAAAAATTTTTGGCTTTCAGCCACTTAAACTGCCCTTAAACTTTTCCAAAGTACCGCAAATTGATACTTTTTGAAAAATTTAGACGCTAATCTATAAGTTGATAGCAAAATATTGGAAATTGGTTGGAAATTGTAGCCACAGCAATGCCATAAAGGGAAAAAGTTCCCAAAACCTGCCCCCCAAAAAATTACGATCTCGCTTATTAGGCCACTTGGAAAAATGGTTTTCGTTTTCTTTTGTTTGTTTACACTCATGTATCACTTACAAACAATAAAAAGAATTCATTAAATTACTCATGGCTTTTTATGCAGCCATGTTCGTTTTTTTGCTGTATTCCTATTTGAGCTTTCATAAAAATTAGTGGTCTTAGGCAATACACTACAAATTTATATTGAGCACAAACGACAAGGTTTCACCTATAAAACAAGACCAAAACTTTGATAATCGGATAAAAACTGTGGTCACAGTGACCGATCAAAGCCAGCGTTCAGCCGAGAAAATGGACAAGTTTTGGGCAAATCTGTTTCTATGCCTTCTTGGCACCGTAAAACATAAATTTCTCATGCAAAGTACTACATATTTATACTTGACGGAAAGTAAACAAAAGCAGCTATAAAACAAGACCAGAATTTTGACAATCAAATAAAAATTGTAGTCACAGCAAGCGATGAAAGCTGGAAATTTGCGCAAAAAACGCACGTGTTCTAGAAAGAGCTATTTCCATGGCCCCTACACGCCAGATAATATGTCTAAAACATTTTCCGACCATGAAAATACTAGTTTGGGTTAAGCCTTTAAATTAAAAATAATAAAACCGAAATTCGCGTGTTTAAGGGGAGAAAAATCCATTTAAAGTTTTGGGGTAGTGACACGTGAAAAATTGAAAAATTTTTGGCTTTCAGCCACTTAAACTGCCCTTAAACTTTTCCAAAGTACCGCAAATTGATACTTTTTGAAAAATTTAGACGCTAATCTATAAGTTGATAGCAAAATATTGGAAATTGGTTGGAAATTGTAGCCACAGCAATGCCATAAAGGGAAAAAGTTCCCAAAACCTGCCCCCCAAAAAATTACGATCTCGCTTATTAGGCCACTTGGAAAAATGGTTTTCGTTTTCTTTTGTTTGTTTACACTCATGTATCACTTACAAACAATAAAAAGAATTCATTAAATTACTCATGGCTTTTTATGCAGCCATGTTCGTTTTTTTGCTGTATTCCTATTTGAGCTTTCATAAAAATTAGTGGTCTTAGGCAATACACTACAAATTTATATTGAGCACAAACGACAAGGTTTCACCTATAAAACAAGACCAAAACTTTGATAATCGGATAAAAACTGTGGTCACAGTGACCGATCAAAGCCAGCGTTCAGCCGAGAAAATGGACAAGTTTTGGGCAAATCTGTTTCTATGCCTTCTTGGCACCGTAAAACATAAATTTCTCATGCAAAGTACTACATATTTATACTTGACGGAAAGTAAACAAAAGCAGCTATAAAACAAGACCAGAATTTTGACAATCAAATAAAAATTGTAGTCACAGCAAGCGATGAAAGCTGGAAATTTGCGCAAAAAACGCACGTGTTCTAGAAAGAGCTATTTCCATGGCCCCTACACGCCAGATAATATGTCTAAAACATTTTCCGACCATGAAAATACTAGTTTGGGTTAAGCCTTTAAATTAAAAATAATAAAACCGAAATTCGCGTGTTTAAGGGGAGAAAAATCCATTTAAAGTTTTGGGGTAGTGACACGTGAAAAATTGAAAATTTTTTGGCTTTCAGCCACTTAAACTGCCCTTAAACTTTTCCAAAGTACCGCAAATTGATACTTTTTGAAAAATTTAGACGCTAATCTATAAGTTGATAGCAAAATATTGGAAATTGGTTGGAAATTGTAGCCACAGCAATGCCATAAAGGGAAAAAGTTCCCAAAACCTGCCCCCCAAAAAATTACGATCTCGCTTATTAGGCCACTTGGAAAAATGGTTTTCGTTTTCTTTTGTTTGTTTACACTCATGTATCACTTACAAACAATAAAAAGAATTCATTAAATTACTCATGGCTTTTTATGCAGCCATGTTCGTTTTTTTGCTGTATTCCTATTTGAGCTTTCATAAAAATTAGTGGTCTTAGGCAATACACTACAAATTTATATTGAGCACAAACGACAAGGTTTCACCTATAAAACAAGACCAAAACTTTGATAATCGGATAAAAACTGTGGTCACAGTGACCGATCAAAGCCAGCGTTCAGCCGAGAAAATGGACAAGTTTTGGGCAAATCTGTTTCTATGCCTTCTTGGCACCGTAAAACATAAATTTCTCATGCAAAGTACTACATATTTATACTTGACGGAAAGTAAACAAAAGCAGCTATAAAACAAGACCAGAATTTTGACAATCAAATAAAAATTGTAGTCACAGCAAGCGATGAAAGCTGGAAATTTGCGCAAAAAACGCACGTGTTCTAGAAAGAGCTATTTCCATGGCCCCTACACGCCAGATAATATGTCTAAAACATTTTCCGACCATGAAAATACTAGTTTGGGTTAAGCCTTTAAATTAAAAATAATAAAACCGAAATTCGCGTGTTTAAGGGGAGAAAAATCCATTTAAAGTTTTGGGGTAGTGACACGTGAAAAATTGAAAAATTTTTGGCTTTCAGCCACTTAAACTGCCCTTAAACTTTTCCAAAGTACCGCAAATTGATACTTTTTGAAAAATTTAGACGCTAATCTATAAGTTGATAGCAAAATATTGGAAATTGGTTGGAAATTGTAGCCACAGCAATGCCATAAAGGGAAAAAGTTCCCAAAACCTGCCCCCCAAAAAATTACGATCTCGCTTATTAGGCCACTTGGAAAAATGGTTTTCGTTTTCTTTTGTTTGTTTACACTCATGTATCACTTACAAACAATAAAAAGAATTCATTAAATTACTCATGGCTTTTTATGCAGCCATGTTCGTTTTTTTGCTGTATTCCTATTTGAGCTTTCATAAAAATTAGTGGTCTTAGGCAATACACTACAAATTTATATTGAGCACAAACGACAAGGTTTCACCTATAAAACAAGACCAAAACTTTGATAATCGGATAAAAACTGTGGTCACAGTGACCGATCAAAGCCAGCGTTCAGCCGAGAAAATGGACAAGTTTTGGGCAAATCTGTTTCTATGCCTTCTTGGCACTGTAAAACATAAATTTCTCATGCAAAGTACTACATATTTATACTTGACGGAAAGTAAACAAAAGCAGCTATAAAACAAGACCAGAATTTTGACAATCAAATAAAAATTGTAGTCACAGCAAGCGATGAAAGCTGGAAATTTGCGCAAAAAACGCACGTGTTCTAGAAAGAGCTATTTCCATGGCCCCTACACGCCAGATAATATGTCTAAAACATTTTCCGACCATGAAAATACTAGTTCGGGTTAAGCCTTTAAATTTAAAATAATAAAACCGAAATTCGCGTGTTTAAGGGGAGAAAAATCCATTTAAAGTTTTGGGGTAGTGACACGTGAAAAATTGAAAAATTTTTGGCTTTCAGCCACTTAAACTGCCCTTAAACTTTACCAAAGTACCGCAAATTGATACTTTTTGAAAAATTTAGACGCTAATCTATAAGTTGATAGCAAAATATTGGAAATTGGTTGGAAATTGTAGCCACAGCAATGCCATAAAGGGAAAAAGTTCCCAAAACCTGCCCCCTAAAAAATTTCGATCTCGCTTATTAGGCCACTTGGAAAAATGGTTTTCGTTTTCTTTTGTTTGTTTACACTCATGTATCACTTACAAACAATAAAAAGAATTCATTAAATTACTCATGGCTTTTTATGCAGCCATGTTCGTTTTTTTGCTGTATTCCTATTTGAGCTTTCATAAAAATTAGTGGTCTTAGGCAATACACTACAAATTTATATTGAGCACAAACGACAAGGTTTCACCTATAAAACAAGACCAAAACTTTGATAATCGGATAAAAACTGTGGTCACAGTGACCGATCAAAGCCAGCGTTCAGCCGAGAAAATGGACAAGTTTTGGGCAAATCTGTTTCTATGCCTTCTTGGCACCGTAAAACATAAATTTCTCATGCAAAGTACTACATATTTATACTTGACGGAAAGTAAACAAAAGCAGCTATAAAACAAGACCAGAATTTTGACAATCAAATAAAAATTGTAGTCACAGCAAGCGATGAAAGCTGGAAATTTGCGCAAAAAACGCACGTGTTCTAGAAAGAGCTATTTCCATGGCCCCTACACGCCAGATAATATGTCTAAAACATTTTCCGACCATGAAAATACTAGTTTGGGTTAAGCCTTTAAATTAAAAATAATAAAACCGAAATTCGCGTGTTTAAGGGGAGAAAAATCCATTTAAAGTTTTGGGGTAGTGACACGTGAAAAATTGAAAAATTTTTGGCTTTCAGCCACTTAAACTGCCCTTAAACTTTTCCAAAGTACCGCAAATTGATACTTTTTGAAAAATTTAGACGCTAATCTATAAGTTGATAGCAAAATATTGGAAATTGGTTGGAAATTGTAGCCACAGCAATGCCATAAAGGGAAAAAGTTCCCAAAACCTGCCCCCCAAAAAATTACGATCTCGCTTATTAGGCCACTTGGAAAAATGGTTTTCGTTTTCTTTTGTTTGTTTACACTCATGTATCACTTACAAACAATAAAAAGAATTCATTAAATTACTCATGGCTTTTTATGCAGCCATGTTCGTTTTTTTGCTGTATTCCTATTTGAGCTTTCATAAAAATTAGTGGTCTTAGGCAATACACTACAAATTTATATTGAGCACAAACTACAAGGTTTCACCTATAAAACAAGACCAAAACTTTGATAATCGGATAAAAACTGTGGTCACAGTGACCGATCAAAGCCAGCGTTCAGCCGAGAAAATGGACAAGTTTCGGGCAAATCTGTTTCTATGCCTTCTTGGCACCGTAAAACATAAATTTCTCATGCAAAGTACTACATATTTATACTTGACGGAAAGTAAACAAAAGCAGCTATCAAACAAGACCAGAATTTTGACAATCAAATAAAAATTGTAGTCACAGCAAGCGATGAAAGCTGGAAATTTGCGCAAAAAACGCACGTGTTCTAGAAAGAGCTATTTCCATGGCCCCTACACGCCAGATAACATGTCTAAAACATTTTCCGACCATGAAAATACTAGTTTGGGTTAAGCCTTTAAATTAAAAATAATAAAACCGAAATTCGCGTGTTTAAGGGGAGAAAAATCCATTTAAAGTTTTGGGGTAGTGACACGTGAAAAATTGAAAAATTTTTGGCTTTCAGCCACTTAAACTGCCCTTAAACTTTTCCAAAGTACCGCAAATTGATACTTTTTGAAAAATTTAGACGCTAATCTATAAGTTGATAGCAAAATATTGGAAATTGGTTGGAAATTGTAGCCACAGCAATGCCATAAAGGGAAAAAGTTCCCAAAACCTGCCCCCCAAAAAATTACGATCTCGCTTATTAGGCCACTTGGAAAAATGGTTTTCGTTTTCTTTTGTTTGTTTACACTCATGTATCACTTACAAACAATAAAAATAATTCATTAAATTACTCATGGCTTTTTATGCAGCCATGTTCGTTTTTTTGCTGTATTCCTATTTGAGCTTTCATAAAAATTAGTGGTCTTAGGCAATACACTACAAATTTATATTGAGCACAAACTACAAGGTTTCACCTATAAAACAAGACCAAAACTTTGATAATCGGATAAAAACTGTGGTCACAGTGACCGATCAAAGCCAGCGTTCAGCCGAGAAAATGGACAAGTTTTGGGCAAATCTGTTTCTATGCCTTCTTGGCACCGTAAAACATAAATTTCTCATGCAAAGTACTACATATTTATACTTGACGGAAAGTAAACAAAAGCAGCTATAAAACAAGACCAGAATTTTGACAATCAAATAAAAATTGTAGTCACAGCAAGCAATGAAAGCTGGAAATTTGCGCAAAAAACGCACGTGTTCTAGAAAGAGCTATTTCCATGGCCCCTACACGCCAGATAATATGTCTAAAACATTTTCCGACCATGAAAATACTAGTTTGGGTTAAGCCTTTAAATTAAAAATAATAAAACCGAAATTCGCGTGTTTAAGGGGAGAAAAATCCATTTAAAGTTTTGGGGTAGTGACACGTGAAAAATTGAAAAATTTTTGGCTTTCAGCCACTTAAACTGCCCTTAAACTTTTCCAAAGTACCGCAAATTGATACTTTTTGAAAAATTTAGACGCTAATCTATAAGTTGATAGCAAAATATTGGAAATTGGTTGGAAATTGTAGCCACAGCAATGCCATAAAGGGAAAAAGTTCCCAAAACCTGCCCCCCAAAAAATTACGATCTCGCTTATTAGGCCACTTGGAAAAATGGTTTTCGTTTTCTTTTGTTTGTTTACACTCATGTATCACTTACAAACAATAAAAAGAATTCATTAAATTACTCATGGCTTTTTATGCAGCCATGTTCGTTTTTTTGCTGTATTCCTATTTGAGCTTTCATAAAAATTAGTGGTCTTAGGCAATACACTACAAATTTATATTGAGCACAAACGACAAGGTTTCACCTATAAAACAAGACCAAAACTTTGATAATCGGATAAAAACTGTGGTCACAGTGACCGATCAAAGCCAGCGTTCAGCCGAGAAAATGGACAAGTTTTGGGCAAATCTGTTTCTATGCCTTCTTGGCACCGTAAAACATAAATTTCTCATGCAAAGTACTACATATTTATACTTGACGGAAAGTAAACAAAAGCAGCTATAAAACAAGACCAGAATTTTGACAATCAAATAAAAATTGTAGTCACAGCAAGCGATGAAAGCTGGAAATTTGCGCAAAAAACGCACGTGTTCTAGAAAGAGCTATTTCCATGGCCCCTACACGCCAGATAATATGTCTAAAACATTTTCCGACCATGAAAATACTAGTTTGGGTTAAGCCTTTAAATTAAAAATAATAAAACCGAAATTCGCGTGTTTAAGGGGAGAAAAATCCATTTAAAGTTTTGGGGTAGTGACACGTGAAAAATTGAAAAATTTTTGGCTTTCAGCCACTTAAACTGCCCTTAAACTTTTCCAAAGTACCGCAAATTGATACTTTTTGAAAAATTTAGACGCTAATCTATAAGTTGATAGCAAAATATTGGAAATTGGTTGGAAATTGTAGCCACAGCAATGCCATAAAGGGAAAAAGTTCCCAAAACCTGCCCCCCAAAAAATTACGATCTCGCTTATTAGGCCACTTGGAAAAATGGTTTTCGTTTTCTTTTGTTTGTTTACACTCATGTATCACTTACAAACAATAAAAAGAATTCATTAAATTACTCATGGCTTTTTATGCAGCCATGTTCGTTTTTTTGCTGTATTCCTATTTGAGCTTTCATAAAAATTAGTGGTCTTAGGCAATACACTACAAATTTATATTGAGCACAAACTACAAGGTTTCACCTATAAAACAAGACCAAAACTTTGATAATCGGATAAAAACTGTGGTCACAGTGACCGATCAAAGCCAGCGTTCAGCCGAGAAAATGGACAAGTTTTGGGCAAATCTGTTTCTATGCCTTCTTGGCACCTTAAAACATAAATTTCTCATGCAAAGTACTACATATTTATACTTGACGGAAAGTAAACAAAAGCAGCTATAAAACAAGACCAGAATTTTGACAATCAAATAAAAATTGTAGTCACAGCAAGCGATGAAAGCTGGAAATTTGCGCAAAAAACGCACGTGTTCTAGAAAGAGCTATTTCCATGGCCCCTACACGCCAGATAATATGTCTAAAACATTTTCCGACCATGAAAATACTGGTTTGGTTAAGCCTTTAAATTAAAAATAATAAAACCGAAATTCGCGTGTTTAAGGGGAGAAAAATCCATTTAAAGTTTTGGGGTAGTGACACGTGAAAAATTGAAAAATTTTTGGCTTTCAGCCACTTAAACTGCCCTTAAACTTTTCCAAAGTACCGCAAATTGATACTTTTTGAAAAATTTAGACGCTAATCTATAAGTTGATAGCAAAATATTGGAAATTGGTTGGAAATTGTAGCCACAGCAATGCCATAAAGGGAAAAAGTTCCCAAAACCTGCCCCCCAAAAAATTACGATCTCGCTTATTAGGCCACTTGGAAAAATGGTTTTCGTTTTCTTTTGTTTGTTTACACTCATGTATCACTTACAAACAATAAAAAGAATTCATTAAATTACTCATGGCTTTTTATGCAGCCATGTTCGTTTTTTTGCTGTATTCCTATTTGAGCTTTCATAAAAATTAGTGGTCTTAGGCAATACACTACAAATTTATATTGAGCACAAACTACAAGGTTTCACCTATAAAACAAGACCAAAACTTTGATAATCGGATAAAAACTGTGGTCACAGTGACCGATCAAAGCCAGCGTTCAGCCGAGAAAATGGACAAGTTTTGGGCAAATCTGTTTCTATGCCTTCTTGGCACCGTAAAACATAAATTTCTCATGCAAAGTACTACATATTTATACTTGACGGAAAGTAAACAAAAGCAGCTATAAAACAAGACCAGAATTTTGACAATCAAATAAAAATTGTAGTCACAGCAAGCGATGAAAGCTGGAAATTTGCGCAAAAAACGCACGTGTTCTAGAAAGAGCTATTTCCATGGCCCCTACACGCCAGATAATATGTCTAAAACATTTTCCGACCATGAAAATACTAGTTTGGGTTAAGCCTTTAAATTAAAAATAATAAAACCGAAATTCGCGTGTTTAAGGGGAGAAAAATCCATTTAAAGTTTTGGGGTAGTGACACGTGAAAAATTGAAAAATTTTTGGCTTTCAGCCACTTAAACTGCCCTTAAACTTTTCCAAAGTACCGCAAATTGATACTTTTTGAAAAATTTAGACGCTAATCTATAAGTTGATAGCAAAATATTGGAAATTGGTTGGAAATTGTAGCCACAGCAATGCCATAAAGGGAAAAAGTTCCCAAAACCTGCCCCCCAAAAAATTACGATCTCGCTTATTAGGCCACTTGGAAAAATGGTTTTCGTTTTCTTTTGTTTGTTTACACTCATGTATCACTTACAAACAATAAAAAGAATTCATTAAATTACTCATGGCTTTTTATGCAGCCATGTTCGTTTTTTTGCTGTATTCCTATTTGAGCTTTCATAAAAATTAGTGGTCTTAGGCAATACACTACAAATTTATATTGAGCACAAACTACAAGGTTTCACCTATAAAACAAGACCAAAACTTTGATAATCGGATAAAAACTGTGGTCACAGTGACCGATCAAAGCCAGCGTTCAGCCGAGAAAATGGACAAGTTTTGGGCAAATCTGTTTCTATGCCTTCTTGGCACCGTAAAACATAAATTTCTCATGCAAAGTACTACATATTTATACTTGACGGAAAGTAAACAAAAGCAGCTATCAAACAAGACCAGAATTTTGACAATCAAATAAAAATTGTAGTCACAGCAAGCGATGAAAGCTGGAAATTTGCGCAAAAAACGCACGTGTTCTAGAAAGAGCTATTTCCATGGCCCCTACACGCCAGATAATATGTCTAAAACATTTTCCGACCATGAAAATACTAGTTTGGGTTAAGCCTTTAAATTAAAAATAATAAAACCGAAATTCGCGTGTTTAAGGGGAGAAAAATCCATTTAAAGTTTTGGGGTAGTGACACGTGAAAAATTGAAAAATTTTTGGCTTTCAGCCACTTAAACTGCCCTTAAACTTTTCCAAAGTACCGCAAATTGATACTTTTTGAAAAATTTGGACGCTAATCTATAAGTTGATAGCAAAATATTGGAAATTGGTTGGAAATTGTAGCCACAGCAATGCCATAAAGGGAAAAAGTTCCCAAAACCTGCCCCCCAAAAAATTACGATCTCGCTTATTAGGCCACTTGGAAAAATGGTTTTCGTTTTCTTTTGTTTGTTTACACTCATGTATCACTTACAAACAATAAAAAGAATTCATTAAATTACTCATGGCTTTTTATGCAGCCATGTTCGTTTTTTTGCTGTATTCCTATTTGAGCTTTCATAAAAATTAGTGGTCTTAGGCAATACACTACAAATTTATATTGAGCACAAACGACAAGGTTTCACCTATAAAACAAGACCAAAACTTTGATAATCGGATAAAAACTGTGGTCACAGTGACCGATCAAAGCCAGCGTTCAGCCGAGAAAATGGACAAGTTTTGGGCAAATCTGTTTCTATGCCTTCTTGGCACCGTAAAACATAAATTTCTCATGCAAAGTACTACATATTTATACTTGACGGAAAGTAAACAAAAGCAGCTATAAAACAAGACCAGAATTTTGACAATCAAATAAAAATTGTAGTCACAGCAAGCGATGAAAGCTGGAAATTTGCGCAAAAAACGCACGTGCTCTAGAAAGAGCTATTTTCATGGCCCCTACACGCCAGATAATATGTCTAAAACATTTTCCGACCATGAAAATACTAGTTTGGGTTAAACCTTTAAATTAAAAATAATAAAACCGAAATTCGCGTGTTTAAGGGGAGAAAAATCCATTTAAAGTTTTGGGGTAGTGACACGTGAAAAATTGAAAAATTTTTGGCTTTCAGCCACTTAAACTGCCCTTAAACTTTTCCAAAGTACCGCAAATTGATACTTTTTGAAAAATTTAGACGCTAATCTATAAGTTGATAGCAAAATATTGGAAATTGGTTGGAAATTGTAGCCACAGCAATGCCATAAAGGGAAAAAGTTCCCAAAACCTGCCCCCCAAAAAATTACGATCTCGCTTATTAGGCCACTTGGAAAAATGGTTTTTGTTTTCTTTTGTTTGTTTACACTCATGTATCACTTACAAACAATAAAAAGAATTCATTAAATTACTCATGGCTTTTTATGCAGCCATGTTCGTTTTTTTGCTGTATTCCTATTTGAGCTTTCATAAAAATTAGTGGTCTTAGGCAATACACTACAAATTTATATTGAGCACAAACGACAAGGTTTCACCTATAAAACAAGACCAAAACTTTGATAATCGGATAAAAACTGTGGTCACAGTGACCGATCAAAGCCAGCGTTCAGCCGAGAAAATGGACAAGTTTTGGGCAAATCTGTTTCTATGCCTTCTTGGCACCGTAAAACATAAATTTCTCATGCAAAGTACTACATATTTATACTTGACGGAAAGTAAACAAAAGCAGCTATCAAACAAGACCAGAATTTTGACAATCAAATAAAAATTGTAGTCACAGCAAGCGATGAAAGCTGGAAATTTGCGCAAAAAACGCACGTGCTCTAGAAAGAGCTATTTCCATGGCCCCTACACGCCAGATAATATGTCTAAAACATTTTCCGACCATGAAAATACTAGTTTGGGTTAAGCCTTTAAATTAAAAATAATAAAACCGAAATTCGCGTGTTTAAGGGGAGAAAAATCCATTTAAAGTTTTGGGGTAGTGACACGTGAAAAATTGAAAAATTTTTGGCTTTCAGCCACTTAAACTGCCCTTAAACTTTTCCAAAGTACCGCAAATTGATACTTTTTGAAAAATTTGGACGCTAATCTATAAGTTGATAGCAAAATATTGGAAATTGGTTGGAAATTGTAGCCACAGCAATGCCATAAAGGGAAAAAGTTCCCAAAACCTGCCCCCCAAAAAATTACGATCTCGCTTATTAGGCCACTTGGAAAAATGGTTTTCATTTTCTTTTGTTTGTTTACACTCATGTATCACTTACAAACAATAAAAAGAATTCATTAAATTACTCATGGCTTTTTATGCAGCCATGTTCGTTTTTTTGCTGTATTCCTATTTGAGCTTTCATAAAAATTAGTGGTCTTAGGCAATACACTACAAATTTATATTGAGCACAAACGACAAGGTTTCACCTATAAAACAAGACCAAAACTTTGATAATCGGATAAAAACTGTGGTCACAGTGACCGATCAAAGCCAGCGTTCAGCCGAGAAAATGGACAAGTTTTGGGCAAATCTGTTTCTATGCCTTCTTGGCACCGTAAAACATAAATTTCTCATGCAAAGTACTACATATTTATACTTGACGGAAAGTAAACAAAAGCAGCTATAAAACAAGACCAGAATTTTGACAATCAAATAAAAATTGTAGTCACAGCAAGCGATGAAAGCTGGAAATTTGCGCAAAAAACGCACGTGTTCTAGAAAGAGCTATTTCCATGGCCCCTACACGCCAGATAATATGTCTAAAACATTTTCCGACCATGAAAATACTAGTTTGGGTTAAACCTTTAAATTAAAAATAATAAAACCGAAATTCGCGTGTTTAAGGGGAGAAAAATCCATTTAAAGTTTTGGGGTAGTGACACGTGAAAAATTGAAAAATTTTTGGCTTTCAGCCACTTAAACTGCCCTTAAACTTTTCCAAAGTACCGCAAATTGATACTTTTTGAAAAATTTAGACGCTAATCTATAAGTTGATAGCAAAATATTGGAAATTGGTTGGAAATTGTAGCCACAGCAATGCCATAAAGGGAAAAAGTTCCCAAAACCTGCCCCCCAAAAAATTACGATCTCGCTTATTAGGCCACTTGGAAAAATGGTTTTCGTTTTCTTTTGTTTGTTTACACTCATGTATCACTTACAAACAATAAAAAGAATTCATTAAATTACTCATGGCTTTTTATGCAGCCATGTTCGTTTTTTTGCTGTATTCCTATTTGAGCTTTCATAAAAATTAGTGGTCTTAGGCAATACACTACAAATTTATATTGAGCACAAACGACAAGGTTTCACCTATAAAACAAGACCAAAACTTTGATAATCGGATAAAAACTGTGGTCACAGTGACCGATCAAAGCCAGCGTTCAGCCGAGAAAATGGACAAGTTTTGGGCAAATCTGTTTCTATGCCTTCTTGGCACCGTAAAACATAAATTTCTCATGCAAAGTACTACATATTTATACTTGACGGAAAGTAAACAAAAGCAGCTATAAAACAAGACCAGAATTTTGACAATCAAATAAAAATTGTAGTCACAGCAAGCGATGAAAGCTGGAAATTTGCGCAAAAAACGCACGTGTTCTAGAAAGAGCTATTTCCATGGCCCCTACACGCCAGATAATATGTCTAAAACATTTCGCGACCATGAAAATACTGGTTTGGGTTAAGCCTTTAAATTAAAAATAATAAAACCGAAATTCGCGTGTTTAAGGGGAGAAAAATCCATTTAAAGTTTTGGGGTAGTGACACGTGAAAAATTGAAAAATTTTTGGCTTTCAGCCACTTAAACTGCCCTTAAACTTTTCCAAAGTACCGCAAATTGATACTTTTTGAAAAATTTAGACGCTAATCTATAAGTTGATAGCAAAATATTGGAAATTGGTTGGAAATTGTAGCCACAGCAATGCCATAAAGGGAAAAAGTTCCCAAAACCTGCCCCCCAAAAAATTACGATCTCGCTTATTAGGCCACTTGGAAAAATGGTTTTCGTTTTCTTTTGTTTGTTTACACTCATGTATCACTTACAAACAATAAAAAGAATTCATTAAATTACTCATGGCTTTTTATGCAGCCATGTTCGTTTTTTTGCTGTATTCCTATTTGAGCTTTCATAAAAATTAGTGGTCTTAGGCAATACACTACAAATTTATATTGAGCACAAACAACAAGGTTTCACCTATAAAACAAGACCAAAACTTTGATAATCGGATAAAAACTGTGGTCACAGTGACCGATCAAAGCCAGCGTTCAGCCGAGAAAATGGACAAGTTTTGGGCAAATCTGTTTCTATGCCTTCTTGGCACCGTAAAACATAAATTTCTCATGCAAAGTACTACATATTTATACTTGACGGAAAGTAAACAAAAGCAGCTATAAAACAAGACCAGAATTTTGACAATCAAATAAAAATTGTAGTCACAGCAAGCGATGAAAGCTGGAAATTTGCGCAAAAAACGCACGTGTTCTAGAAAGAGCTATTTCCATGGCCCCTACACGCCAGATAATATGTCTAAAACATTTTCCGACCATGAAAATACTGGTTTGGGTGAAGCCTTTAAATTAAAAATAATAAAACCGAAATTCGCGTGTTTAAGGGGAGAAAAATCCATTTAAAGTTTTGGGGTAGTGACACGTGAAAAATTGAAAAATTTTTGGCTTTCAGCCACTTAAACTGCCCTTAAACTTTTCCAAAGTACCGCAAATTGATACTTTTTGAAAAATTTAGACGCTAATCTATAAGTTGATAGCAAAATATTGGAAATTGGTTGGAAATTGTAGCCACAGCAATGCCATAAAGGGAAAAAGTTCCCAAAACCTGCCCCCCAAAAAATTACGATCTCGCTTATTAGGCCACTTGGAAAAATGGTTTTCGTTTTCTTTTGTTTGTTTACACTCATGTATCACTTACAAACAATAAAAAGAATTCATTAAATTACTCATGACTTTTTATGCAGCCATGTTCGTTTTTTTGCTGTATTCCTATTTGAGCTTTCATAAAAATTAGTGGTCTTAGGCAATACACTACAAATTTATATTGAGCACAAACGACAAGGTTTCACCTATAAAACAAGACCAAAACTTTGATAATCGGATAAAAACTGTGGTCACAGTGACCGATCAAAGCCAGCGTTCAGCCGAGAAAATGGACAAGTTTTGGGCAAATCTGTTTCTATGCCTTCTTGGCACCGTAAAACATAAATTTCTCATGCAAAGTACTACATATTTATACTTGACGGAAAGTAAACAAAAGCAGCTATCAAACAAGACCAGAATTTTGACAATCAAATAAAAATTGTAGTCACAGCAAGCGATGAAAGCTGGAAATTTGCGCAAAAAACGCACGTGTTCTAGAAAGAGCTATTTCCATGGCCCCTACACGCCAGATAATATGTCTAAAACATTTTCCGACCATGAAAATACTAGTTTGGGTTAAGCCTTTAAATTAAAAATAATAAAACCGAAATTCGCGTGTTTAAGGGGAGAAAAATCCATTTAAAGTTTTGGGGTAGTGACACGTGAAAAATTGAAAAATTTTTGGCTTTCAGCCACTTAAACTGCCCTTAAACTTTTCCAAGGTACCGCAAATTGATACTTTTTGAAAAATTTAGACGCTAATCTATAAGTTGATAGCAAAATATTGGAAATTGGTTGGAAATTGTAGCCACAGCAATGCCATAAAGGGAAAAAGTTCCCAAAACCTGCCCCCCAAAAAATTACGATCTCGCTTATTAGGCCACTTGGAAAAATGGTTTTCGTTTTCTTTTGTTTGTTTACACTCATGTATCACTTACAAACAATAAAAAGAATTCATTAAATTGCTCATGGCTTTTTATGCAGCCATTTTCGTTTTTTTGCTGTATTCCTATTTGAGCTTTCATAAAAATTAGTGGTCTTAGGCAATACACTACAAATTTATATTGAGCACAAACTACAAGGTTTCACCTATAAAACAAGACCAAAACTTTGATAATCGGATAAAAACTGTGGTCACAGTGACCGATCAAAGCCAGCGTTCAGCCGAGAAAATGGACAAGTTTTGGGCAAATCTGTTTCTATGCCTTCTTGGCACCGTAAAACATAAATTTCTCATGCAAAGTACTACATATTTATACTTGACGGAAAGTAAACAAAAGCAGCTATCAAACAAGACCAGAATTTTGACAATCAAATAAAAATTGTAGTCACAGCAAGCGATGAAAGCTGGAAATTTGCGCAAAAAACGCACGTGTTCTAGAAAGAGCTATTTCCATGGCCCCTACACGCCAGATAATATGTCTAAAACATTTTCCGACCATGAAAATACTAGTTTGGGTTAAGCCTTTAAATTAAAAATAATAAAACCGAAATTCGCGTGTTTAAGGGGAGAAAAATCCATTTAAAGTTTTGGGGTAGTGACACGTGAAAAATTGAAAAATTTTTGGCTTTCAGCCACTTAAACTGCCCTTAAACTTTTCCAAGGTACCGCAAATTGATACTTTTTGAAAAATTTAGACGCTAATCTATAAGTTGATAGCAAAATATTGGAAATTGGTTGGAAATTGTAGCCACAGCAATGCCATAAAGGGAAAAAGTTCTCAAAACCTGCCCCCCAAAAAATTACGATCTCGCTTATTAGGCCACTTGGAAAAATGGTTTTCGTTTTCTTTTGTTTGTTTACACTCATGTATCACTTACAAACAATAAAAAGAATTCATTAAATTGCTCATGGCTTTTTATGCAGCCATTTTCGTTTTTTTGCTGTATTCCTATTTGAGCTTTCATAAAAATTAGTGGTCTTAGGCAATACACTACAAATTTATATTGAGCACAAACTACAAGGTTTCACCTATAAAACAAGACCAAAACTTTGATAATCGGATAAAAACTGTGGTCACAGTGACCGATCAAAGCCAGCGTTCAGCCGAGAAAATGGACAAGTTTTGGGCAAATCTGTTTCTATGCCTTCTTGGCACCGTAAAACATAAATTTCTCATGCAAAGTACTACATATTTATACTTGACGGAAAGTAAACAAAAGCAGCTATAAAACAAGACCAGAATTTTGACAATCAAATAAAAATTGTAGTCACAGCAAGCGATGAAAGCTGGAAATTTGCGCAAAAAACGCACGTGTTCTAGAAAGAGCTATTTCCATGGCCCCTACACGCCAGATAATATGTCTAAAACATTTTCCGACCATGAAAATACTAGTTTGGGTTAAGCCTTTAAATTAAAAATAATAAAACCGAAATTCGCGTGTTTAAGGGGAGAAAAATCCATTTAAAGTTTTGGGGTAGTGACACGTGAAAAATTGAAAAATTTTTGGCTTTCAGCCACTTAAACTGCCCTTAAACTTTTCCAAAGTACCGCAAATTGATACTTTTTGAAAAATTTAGACGCTAATCTATAAGTTGATAGCAAAATATTGGAAATTGGTTGGGAATTGTAGCCACAGCAATGCCATAAAGGGAAAAAGTTCCCAAAACCTGCCCCCCAAAAAATTACGATCTCGCTTATTAGGCCACTTGGAAAAATGGTTTTCGTTTTCTTTTGTTTGTTTACACTCATGTATCACTTACAAACAATAAAAAGAATTCATTAAATTACTCATGACTTTTTATGCAGCCATGTTCGTTTTTTTGCTGTATTCCTATTTGAGCTTTCATAAAAATTAGTGGTCTTAGGCAATACACTACAAATTTATATTGAGCACAAACGACAAGGTTTCACCTATAAAACAAGACCAAAACTTTGATAATCGGATAAAAACTGTGGTCACAGTGACCGATCAAAGCCAGCGTTCAGCCGAGAAAATGGACAAGTTTTGGGCAAATCTGTTTCTATGCCTTCTTGGCACCGTAAAACATAAATTTCTCATGCAAAGTACTACATATTTATACTTGACGGAAAGTAAACAAAAGCAGCTATAAAACAAGACCAGAATTTTGACAATCAAATAAAAATTGTAGTCACAGCAAGCGATGAAAGCTGGAAATTTGCGCAAAAAACGCACGTGTTCTAGAAAGAGCTATTTCCATGGCCCCTACACGCCAGATAATATGTCTAAAACATTTTCCGACCATGAAAATACTGGTTTGGGTTAAGCCTTTAAATTAAAAATAATAAAACCGAAATTCGCGTGTTTAAGGGGAGAAAAATCCATTTAAAGTTTTGGGGTAGTGACACGTGAAAAATTGAAAAATTTTTGGCTTTCAGCCACTTAAACTGCCCTTAAACTTTTCCAAAGTACCGCAAATTGATACTTTTTGAAAAATTTAGACGCTAATCTATAAGTTGATAGCAAAATATTGGAAATTGGTTGGAAATTGTAGCCACAGCAATGCCATAAAGGGAAAAAGTTCCCAAAACCTGCCCCCCAAAAAATTACGATCTCGCTTATTAGGCCACTTGGAAAAATGGTTTTCGTTTTCTTTTGTTTGTTTACACTCATGTATCACTTACAAACAATAAAAAGAATTCATTAAATTACTCATGACTTTTTATGCAGCCATGTTCGTTTTTTTGCTGTATTCCTATTTGAGCTTTCATAAAAATTAGTGGTCTTAGGCAATACACTACAAATTTATATTGAGCACAAACGACAAGGTTTCACCTATAAAACAAGACCAAAACTTTGATAATCGGATAAAAACTGTGGTCACAGTGACCGATCAAAGCCAGCGTTCAGCCGAGAAAATGGACAAGTTTTGGGCAAATCTGTTTCTATGCCTTCTTGGCACCGTAAAACATAAATTTCTCATGCAAAGTACTACATATTTATACTTGACGGAAAGTAAACAAAAGCAGCTATAAAACAAGACCAGAATTTTGACAATCAAATAAAAATTGTAGTCACAGCAAGCGATGAAAGCTGGAAATTTGCGCAAAAAACGCACGTGTTCTAGAAAGAGCTATTTCCATGGCCCCTACACGCCAGATAATATGTCTAAAACATTTTCCGACCATGAAAATACTAGTTTGGGTTAAGCCTTCAAATTAAAAATAATAAAACCGAAATTCGCGTGTTTAAGGGGAGAAAAATCCATTTAAAGTTTTGGGGTAATGACACGTGAAAAATTGAAAAATTTTTGGCTTTCAGCCACTTAAACTGCCCTTAAACTTTTCCAAGGTACCGCAAATTGATACTTTTTGAAAAATTTAGATGCTAATCTATAAGTTGATAGCAAAATATTGGAAATTGGTTGGAAATTGTAGCCACAGCAATGCCATAAAGGGAAAAAGTTCCCAAAACCTGCCCCCCAAAAAATTACGATCTCGCTTATTAGGCCACTTGGAAAAATGGTTTTCGTTTTCTTTTGTTTGTTTACACTCATGTATCACTTACAAACAATAAAAAGAATTCATTAAATTACTCATGGCTTTTTATGCAGCCATGTTCGTTTTTTTGCTGTATTCCTATTTGAGCTTTCATAAAAATTAGTGGTCTTAGGCAATACACTACAAATTTATATTGAGCACAAACTACAAGGTTTCACCTATAAAACAAGACCAAAACTTTGATAATCGGATAAAAACTGTGGTCACAGTGACCGATCAAAGCCAGCGTTCAGCCGAGAAAATGGACAAGTTTTGGGCAAATCTGTTTCTATGCCTTCTTGGCACCGTAAAACATAAATTTCTCATGCAAAGTACTACATATTTATACTTGATGGAAAGTAAACAAAAGCAGCTATAAAACAAGACCAGAATTTTGACAATCAAATAAAAATTGTAGTCACAGCAAGCGATGAAAGCTGGAAATTTGCGCAAAAAACGCACGTGTTCTAGAAAGAGCTATTTCCATGGCCCCTACACGCCAGATAATATGTCTAAAACATTTCGCGACCATGAAAATACTGGTTTGGGTTAAGCCTTTAAATTAAAAATAATAAAACCGAAATTCGCGTGTTTAAGGGGAGAAAAATCCATTTAAAGTTTTGGGGTAGTGACACGTGAAAAATTGAAAAATTTTTGGCTTTCAGCCACTTAAACTGCCCTTAAACTTTTCCAAAGTACCGCAAATTGATACTTTTTGAAAAATTTAGACGCTAATCTATAAGTTGATAGCAAAATATTGGAAATTGGTTGGAAATTGTAGCCACAGCAATGCCATAAAGGGAAAAAGTTCCCAAAACCTGCCCCCCAAAAAATTACGATCTCGCTTATTAGGCCACTTGGAAAAATGGTTTTCGTTTTCTTTTGTTTGTTTACACTCATGTATCACTTACAAACAATAAAAAGAATTCATTAAATTACTCATGGCTTTTTATGCAGCCATGTTCGTTTTTTTGCTGTATTCCTATTTGAGCTTTCATAAAAATTAGTGGTCTTAGGCAATACACTACAAATTTATATTGAGCACAAACTACAAGGTTTCACCTATAAAACAAGACCACAACTTTGATAATCGGATAAAAACTGTGGTCACAGTGACCGATCAAAGCCAGCGTTCAGCCGAGAAAATGGACAAGTTTTGGGCAAATCTGTTTCTATGCCTTCTTGGCACCGTAAAACATAAATTTCTCATGCAAAGTACTACATATTTATACTTGACGGAAAGTAAACAAAAGCAGCTATCAAACAAGACCAGAATTTTGACAATCAAATAAAAATTGTAGTCACAGCAAGCGATGAAAGCTGGAAATTTGCGCAAAAAACGCACGTGTTCTAGAAAGAGCTATTTCCATGGCCCCTACACGCCAGATAATATGTCTAAAACATTTTCCGACCATGAAAATACTAGTTCGGGTTAAACCTTTAAATTAAAAATAATAAAACCGAAATTCGCGTGTTTAAGGGGAGAAAAATCCATTTAAAGTTTTGGGGTAGTGACACGTGAAAAATTGAAAAATTTTTGGCTTTCAGCCACTTAAACTGCCCTTAAACTTTTCCAAGGTACCGCAAATTGATACTTTTTGAAAAATTGAGACGCTAATCCATAAGTTGATAGCAAAATATTGGAAATTGGTTGGAAATTGTAGCCACAGCAATGCCATAAAGGGAAAAAGTTCCCAAAACCTGCCCCCCAAAAAATTACGATCTCGCTTATTAGGCCACTTGGAAAAATGGTTTTCGTTTTCTTTTGTTTGTTTACACTCATGTATCACTTACAAACAATAAAAAGAATTCATTAAATTACTCATGGCTTTTTATGCAGCCATGTTCGTTTTTTTGCTGTATTCCTATTTGAGCTTTCATAAAAATTAGTGGTCTTAGGCAATACACTACAAATTTATATTGAGCACAAACTACAAGGTTTCACCTATAAAACAAGACCAAAACTTTGATAATCGGATAAAAACTGTGGTCACAGTGACCGATCAAAGCCAGCGTTCAGCCGAGAAAATGGACAAGTTTTGGGCAAATCTGTTTCTATGCCTTCTTGGCACCGTAAAACATAAATTTCTCATGCAAAGTACTACATATTTATACTTGACGGAAAGTAAACAAAAGCAGCTATAAAACAAGACCAGAATTTTGACAATCAAATAAAAATTGTAGTCACAGCAAGCGATGAAAGCTGGAAATTTGCGCAAAAAACGCACGTGTTCTAGAAAGAGCTATTTCCATGGCCCCTACACGCCAGATAATATGTCTAAAACATTTTCCGACCATGAAAATACTGGTTTGGGTTAAGCCTTTAAATTAAAAATAATAAAACCGAAGGTCGCGTGTTTAAGGGGAGAAAAATCCATTTAAAGTTTTGGGGTAGTGACACGTGAAAAATTGAAAAATTTTTGGCTTTCAGCCACTTAAACTGCCCTTAAACTTTTCCAAAGTACCGCAAATTGATACTTTTTGAAAAATTTAGACGCTAATCTATAAGTTGATAGCAAAATATTGGAAATTGGTTGGAAATTGTAGCCACAGCAATGCCATAAAGGGAAAAAGTTCCCAAAACCTGCCCCCCAAAAAATTACGATCTCGCTTATTAGGCCACTTGGAAAAATGGTTTTCGTTTTCTTTTGTTTGTTTACACTCATGTATCACTTACAAACAATAAAAAGAATTCATTAAATTACTCATGGCTTTTTATGCAGCCATGTTCGTTTTTTTGCTGTATTCCTATTTGAGCTTTCATAAAAATTAGTGGTCTTAGGCAATACACTACAAATTTATATTGAGCACAAACTACAAGGTTTCACCTATAAAACAAGACCAAAACTTTGATAATCGGATAAAAACTGTGGTCACAGTGACCGATCAAAGCCAGCGTTCAGCCGAGAAAATGGACAAGTTTTGGGCAAATCTGTTTCTATGCCTTCTTGGCACCGTAAAACATAAATTTCTCATGCAAAGTACTACATATTTATACTTGACGGAAAGTAAACAAAAGCAGCTATAAAACAAGACCAGAATTTTGACAATCAAATAAAAATTGTAGTCACAGCAAGCGATGAAAGCTGGAAATTTGCGCAAAAAACGCACGTGTTCTAGAAAGAGCTATTTCCATGGCCCCTACACGCCAGATAATATGTCTAAAACATTTTCCGACCATGAAAATACTGGTTTGGGTTAAGCCTTTAAATTAAAAATAATAAAACCGAAATTCGCGTGTTTAAGGGGAGAAAAATCCATTTAAAGTTTTGGGGTAGTGACACGTGAAAAATTGAAAAATTTTTGGCTTTCAGCCACTTAAACTGCCCTTAAACTTTTCCAAAGTACCGCAAATTGATACTTTTTGAAAAATTTAGACGCTAATCTATAAGTTGATAGCAAAATATTGGAAATTGGTTGGAAATTGTAGCCACAGCAATGCCATAAAGGGAAAAAGTTCCCAAAACCTGCCCCCCAAAAAATTACGATCTCGCTTATTAGGCCACTTGGAAAAATGGTTTTCGTTTTCTTTTGTTTGTTTACACTCATGTATCACTTACAAACAATAAAAAGAATTCATTAAATTACTCATGACTTTTTATGCAGCCATGTTCGTTTTTTTGCTGTATTCCTATTTGAGCTTTCATAAAAATTAGTGGTCTTAGGCAATACACTACAAATTTATATTGAGCACAAACGACAAGGTTTCACCTATAAAACAAGACCAAAACTTTGATAATCGGATAAAAACTGTGGTCACAGTGACCGATCAAAGCCAGCGTTCAGCCGAGAAAATGGACAAGTTTTGGGCAAATCTGTTTCTATGCCTTCTTGGCACCGTAAAACATAAATTTCTCATGCAAAGTACTACATATTTATACTTGACGGAAAGTAAACAAAAGCAGCTATCAAACAAGACCAGAATTTTGACAATCAAATAAAAATTGTAGTCACAGCAAGCGATGAAAGCTGGAAATTTGCGCAAAAAACGCACGTGTTCTAGAAAGAGCTATTTCCATGGCCCCTACACGCCAGATAATATGTCTAAAACATTTTCCGACCATGAAAATACTGGTTTGGGTTAAGCCTTTAAATTAAAAATAATAAAACCGAAATTCGCGTGTTTAAGGGGAGAAAAATCCATTTAAAGTTTTGGGGTAGTGACACGTGAAAAATTGAAAATTTTTTGGCTTTCAGCCACTTAAACTGCCCTTAAACTTTTCCAAAGTACCGCAAATTGATACTTTTTGAAAAATTTAGACGCTAATCTATAAGTTGATAGCAAAATATTGGAAATTGGTTGGAAATTGTAGCCACAGCAATGCCATAAAGGGAAAAAGTTCCCAAAACCTGCCCCCCAAAAAATTACGATCTCGCTTATTAGGCCACTTGGAAAAATGGTTTTCGTTTTCTTTTGTTTGTTTACACTCATGTATCACTTACAAACAATAAAAAGAATTCATTAAATTACTCATGGCTTTTTATGCAGCCATGTTCGTTTTTTTGCTGTATTCCTATTTGAGCTTTCATAAAAATTAGTGGTCTTAGGCAATACACTACAAATTTATATTGAGCACAAACGACAAGGTTTCACCTATAAAACAAGACCAAAACTTTGATAATCGGATAAAAACTGTGGTCACAGTGACCGATCAAAGCCAGCGTTCAGCCGAGAAAATGGACAAGTTTTGGGCAAATCTGTTTCTATGCCTTCTTGGCACCGTAAAACATAAATTTCTCATGCAAAGTACTACATATTTATACTTGACGGAAAGTAAACAAAAGCAGCTATAAAACAAGACCAGAATTTTGACAATCAAATAAAAATTGTAGTCACAGCAAGCGATGAAAGCTGGAAATTTGCGCAAAAAACGCACGTGTTCTAGAAAGAGCTATTTCCATGGCCCCTACACGCCAGATAATATGTCTAAAACATTTTCCGACCATGAAAATACTGGTTTAGGTTAAGCCTTTAAATTAAAAATAATAAAACCGAAATTCGCGTGTTTAAAGGGAGAAAAATCCATTTAAAGTTTTGGGGTAGTGACACGTGAAAAATTGAAAAATTTTTGGCTTTCAGCCACTTAAACTGCCCTTAAACTTTTCCAAGGTACCGCAAATTGATACTTTTTGAAAAATTGAGACGCTAATCCATAAGTTGATAGCAAAATATTGGAAATTGGTTGGAAATTGTAGCCACAGCAATGCCATAAAGGGAAAAAGTTCCCAAAACCTGCCCCCCAAAAAATTACGATCTCGCTTATTAGGCCACTTGGAAAAATGGTTTTCGTTTTCTTTTGTTTGTTTACACTCATGTATCACTTACAAACAATAAAAAGAATTCATTAAATTACTCATGGCTTTTTATGCAGCCATGTTCGTTTTTTTGCTGTATTCCTATTTGAGCTTTCATAAAAATTAGTGGTCTTAGGCAATACACTACAAATTTATATTGAGCACAAACTACAAGGTTTCACCTATAAAACAAGACCAAAACTTTGATAATCGGATAAAAACTGTGGTCACAGTGACCGATCAAAGCCAGCGTTCAGCCGAGAAAATGGACAAGTTTTGGGCAAATCTGTTTCTATGCCTTCTTGGCACCGTAAAACATAAATTTCTCATGCAAAGTACTACATATTTATACTTGACGGAAAGTAAACAAAAGCAGCTATAAAACAAGACCAGAATTTTGACAATCAAATAAAAATTGTAGTCACAGCAAGCGATGAAAGCTGGAAATTTGCGCAAAAAACGCACGTGTTCTAGAAAGAGCTATTTCCATGGCCCCTACACGCCAGATAATATGTCTAAAACATTTTCCGACCATGAAAATACTGGTTTGGGTTAAGCCTTTAAATTAAAAATAATAAAACCGAAGGTCGCGTGTTTAAGGGGAGAAAAATCCATTTAAAGTTTTGGGGTAGTGACACGTGAAAAATTGAAAAATTTTTGGCTTTCAGCCACTTAAACTGCCCTTAAACTTTTCCAAAGTACCGCAAATTGATACTTTTTGAAAAATTTAGACGCTAATCTATAAGTTGATAGCAAAATATTGGAAATTGGTTGGAAATTGTAGCCACAGCAATGCCATAAAGGGAAAAAGTTCCCAAAACCTGCCCCCCAAAAAATTACGATCTCGCTTATTAGGCCACTTGGAAAAATGGTTTTCGTTTTCTTTTGTTTGTTTACACTCATGTATCACTTACAAACAATAAAAAGAATTCATTAAATTACTCATGGCTTTTTATGCAGCCATGTTCGTTTTTTTGCTGTATTCCTATTTGAGCTTTCATAAAAATTAGTGGTCTTAGGCAATACACTACAAATTTATATTGAGCACAAACTACAAGGTTTCACCTATAAAACAAGACCAAAACTTTGATAATCGGATAAAAACTGTGGTCACAGTGACCGATCAAAGCCAGCGTTCAGCCGAGAAAATGGACAAGTTTTGGGCAAATCTGTTTCTATGCCTTCTTGGCACCGTAAAACATAAATTTCTCATGCAAAGTACTACATATTTATACTTGACGGAAAGTAAACAAAAGCAGCTATAAAACAAGACCAGAATTTTGACAATCAAATAAAAATTGTAGTCACAGCAAGCGATGAAAGCTGGAAATTTGCGCAAAAAACGCACGTGTTCTAGAAAGAGCTATTTCCATGGCCCCTACACGCCAGATAATATGTCTAAAACATTTTCCGACCATGAAAATACTGGTTTGGGTTAAGCCTTTAAATTAAAAATAATAAAACCGAAATTCGCGTGTTTAAGGGGAGAAAAATCCATTTAAAGTTTTGGGGTAGTGACACGTGAAAAATTGAAAAATTTTTGGCTTTCAGCCACTTAAACTGCCCTTAAACTTTTCCAAAGTACCGCAAATTGATACTTTTTGAAAAATTTAGACGCTAATCTATAAGTTGATAGCAAAATATTGGAAATTGGTTGGAAATTGTAGCCACAGCAATGCCATAAAGGGAAAAAGTTCCCAAAACCTGCCCCCCAAAAAATTACGATCTCGCTTATTAGGCCACTTGGAAAAATGGTTTTCGTTTTCTTTTGTTTGTTTACACTCATGTATCACTTACAAACAATAAAAAGAATTCATTAAATTACTCATGACTTTTTATGCAGCCATGTTCGTTTTTTTGCTGTATTCCTATTTGAGCTTTCATAAAAATTAGTGGTCTTAGGCAATACACTACAAATTTATATTGAGCACAAACGACAAGGTTTCACCTATAAAACAAGACCAAAACTTTGATAATCGGATAAAAACTGTGGTCACAGTGACCGATCAAAGCCAGCGTTCAGCCGAGAAAATGGACAAGTTTTGGGCAAATCTGTTTCTATGCCTTCTTGGCACCGTAAAACATAAATTTCTCATGCAAAGTACTACATATTTATACTTGACGGAAAGTAAACAAAAGCAGCTATCAAACAAGACCAGAATTTTGACAATCAAATAAAAATTGTAGTCACAGCAAGCGATGAAAGCTGGAAATTTGCGCAAAAAATGCACGTGTTCTAGAAAGAGCTATTTCCATGGCCCCTACACGCCAGATAATATGTCTAAAACATTTTCCGACCATGAAAATACTGGTTTGGGTTAAGCCTTTAAATTAAAAATAATAAAACCGAAATTCGCGTGTTTAAGGGGAGAAAAATCCATTTAAAGTTTTGGGGTAGTGACACGTGAAAAATTGAAAATTTTTTGGCTTTCAGCCACTTAAACTGCCCTTAAACTTTTCCAAAGTACCGCAAATTGATACTTTTTGAAAAATTTAGACGCTAATCTATAAGTTGATAGCAAAATATTGGAAATTGGTTGGAAATTGTAGCCACAGCAATGCCATAAAGGGAAAAAGTTCCCAAAACCTGCCCCCCAAAAAATTACGATCTCGCTTATTAGGCCACTTGGAAAAATGGTTTTCGTTTTCTTTTGTTTGTTTACACTCATGTATCACTTACAAACAATAAAAAGAATTCATTAAATTACTCATGGCTTTTTATGCAGCCATGTTCGTTTTTTTGCTGTATTCCTATTTGAGCTTTCATAAAAATTAGTGGTCTTAGGCAATACACTACAAATTTATATTGAGCACAAACGACAAGGTTTCACCTATAAAACAAGACCAAAACTTTGATAATCGGATAAAAACTGTGGTCACAGTGACCGATCAAAGCCAGCGTTCAGCCGAGAAAATGGACAAGTTTTGGGCAAATCTGTTTCTATGCCTTCTTGGCACCGTAAAACATAAATTTCTCATGCAAAGTACTACATATTTATACTTGACGGAAAGTAAACAAAAGCAGCTATAAAACAAGACCAGAATTTTGACAATCAAATAAAAATTGTAGTCACAGCAAGCGATGAAAGCTGGAAATTTGCGCAAAAAACGCACGTGTTCTAGAAAGAGCTATTTCCATGGCCCCTACACGCCAGATAATATGTCTAAAACATTTTCCGACCATGAAAATACTGGTTTAGGTTAAGCCTTTAAATTAAAAATAATAAAACCGAAATTCGCGTGTTTAAAGGGAGAAAAATCCATTTAAAGTTTTGGGGTAGTGACACGTGAAAAATTGAAAAATTTTTGGCTTTCAGCCACTTAAACTGCCCTTAAACTTTTCCAAAGTACCGCAAATTTATACTTTTTGAAAAATTTAGACGCTAATCTATAAGTTGATAGCAAAATATTGGAAATTGGTTGGAAATTGTAGCCACAGCAATGCCATAAAGGGAAAAAGTTCCCAAAACCTGCCCCCCAAAAAATTACGATCTCGCTTATTAGGCCACTTCGAAAAATGGCTTTCGTTTTCTTTTGTTTGTTTACACTCATGTATCACTTACAAACAATAAAAAGAATTCATTAAATTACTCATGACTTTTTATGCAGCCATGTTCGTTTTTTTGCTGTATTCCTATTTGAGCTTTCATAAAAATTAGTGGTCTTAGGCAATACACTTTAAATTTATATTGAGCACAAACGACAAGGTTTCACCTATAAAACAAGACCAAAACTTTGATAATCGGATAAAAACTGTGGTCACAGTGACCGATCAAAGCCAGCGTTCAGCCGAGAAAATGGACAAGTTTTGGGCAAATCTGTTTCTATGCCTTCTTGGCACCGTAAAACATAAATTTCTCATGCAAAGTACTACATATTTATACTTGACGGAAAGTAAACAAAAGCAGCTATAAAACAAGACCAGAATTTTGACAATCAAATAAAAATTGTAGTCACAGCAAGCGATGAAAGCTGGAAATTTGCGCAAAAAACGCACGTGTTCTAGAAAGAGCTATTTCCATGGCCCCTACACGCCAGATAATATGTCTAAAACATTTTCCGACCATGAAAATACTGGTTTGGGTTAAGCCTTTAAATTAAAAATAATAAAACCGAAATTCGCGTGTTTAAGGGGAGAAAAATCCATTTAAAGTTTTGGGGTAGTGACACGTGAAAAATTGAAAAATTTTTGGCTTTCAGCCACTTAAACTGCCCTTAAACTTTTCCAAAGTACCGCAAATTGATACTTTTTGAAAAATTTAGACGCTAATCTATAAGTTGATAGCAAAATATTGGAAATTGGTTGGAAATTGTAGCCACAGCAATGCCATAAAGGGAAAAAGTTCCCAAAACCTGCCCCCCAAAAAATTACGATCTCGCTTATTAGGCTACTTGGAAAAATGGTTTTCGTTTTCTTTTGTTTGTTTACACTCATGTATCACTTACAAACAATAAAAAGAATTCATTAAATTACTCATGACTTTTTATGCAGCCATGTTCGTTTTTTTGCTGTATTCCTATTTGAGCTTTCATAAAAATTAGTGGTCTTAGGCAATACACTACAAATTTATATTGAGCACAAACGACAAGGTTTCACCTATAAAACAAGACCAAAACTTTGATAATCGGATAAAAACTGTGGTCACAGTGACCGATCAAAGCCAGCGTTCAGCCGAGAAAATGGACAAGTTTTGGGCAAATCTGTTTCTATGCCTTCTTGGCACCGTAAAACATAAATTTCTCATGCAAAGTACTACATATTTATACTTGACGGAAAGTAAACAAAAGCAGCTATCAAACAAGACCAGAATTTTGACAATCAAATAAAAATTGTAGTCACAGCAAGCGATGAAAGCTGGAAATTTGCGCAAAAAACGCACGTGTTCTAGAAAGAGCTATTTCCATGGCCCCTACACGCCAGATAATATGTCTAAAACATTTTCCGACCATGAAAATACTGGTTTGGGTTAAGCCTTTAAATTAAAAATAATAAAACCGAAATTCGCGTGTTTAAGGGGAGAAAAATCCATTTAAAGTTTTGGGGTAGTGACACGTGAAAAATTGAAAAATTTTTGGCTTTCAGCCACTTAAACTGCCCTTAAACTTTTCCAAAGTACCGCAAATTGATACTTTTTGAAAAATTTAGACGCTAATCTATAAGTTGATAGCAAAATATTGGAAATTGGTTGGAAATTGTAGCCACAGCAATGCCATAAAGGGAAAAAGTTCCCAAAACCTGCCCCCCAAAAAATTACGATCTCGCTTATTAGGCCACTTGGAAAAATGGTTTTCGTTTTCTTTTGTTTGTTTACACTCATGTATCACTTACAAACAATAAAAAGAATTCATTAAATTACTCATGGCTTTTTATGCAGCCATGTTCGTTTTTTTGCTGTATTCCTATTTGAGCTTTCATAAAAATTAGTGGTCTTAGGCAATACACTACAAATTTATATTGAGCACAAACTACAAGGTTTCACCTATAAAACAAGACCAAAACTTTGATAATCGGATAAAAACTGTGGTCACAGTGACCGATCAAAGCCAGCGTTCAGCCGAGAAAATGGACAAGTTTTGGGCAAATCTGTTTCTATGCCTTCTTGGCACCGTAAAACATAAATTTCTCATGCAAAGTACTACATATTTATACTTGACGGAAAGTAAACAAAAGCAGCTATAAAACAAGACCAGAATTTTGACAATCAAATAAAAATTGTAGTCACAGCAAGCGATGAAAGCTGGAAATTTGCGCAAAAAACGCACGTGTTCTAGAAAGAGCTATTTCCATGGCCCCTACACGCCAGATAATATGTCTAAAACATTTTCCGACCATGAAAATACTAGTTTGGGTTAAGCCTTTAAATTAAAAATAATAAAACCGAAATTCGCGTGTTTAAGGGGAGAAAAATCCATTTAAAGTTTTGGGGTAGTGACACGTGAAAAATTGAAAAATTTTTGGCTTTCAGCCACTTAAACTGCCCTTAAACTTTTCCAAAGTACCGCAAATTGATACTTTTTGAAAAATTTAGACGCTAATCTATAAGTTGATAGCAAAATATTGGAAATTGGTTGGAAATTGTAGCCACAGCAATGCCATAAAGGGAAAAAGTTCCCAAAACCTGCCCCCCCAAAAAGTTACGATCTCGCTTATTAGGCCACTTGGAAAAATGGTTTTCATTTTCTTTTGTTTGTTTACACTCATGTATCACTTACAAACAATAAAAAGAATTCATTAAATTACTCATGGCTTTTTATGCAGCCATGTTCGTTTTTTTGCTGTATTCCTATTTGAGCTTTCATAAAAATTAGTGGTCTTAGGCAATACACTACAAATTTATATTGAGCACAAACTACAAGGTTTCACCTATAAAACAAGACCAAAACTTTGATAATCGGATAAAAACTGTGGTCACAGTGACCGATCAAAGCCAGCGTTCAGCCGAGAAAATGGACAAGTTTTGGGCAAATCTGTTTCTATGCCTTCTTGGCACCGTAAAACATAAATTTCTCATGCAAAGTACTACATATTTATACTTGACGGAAAGTAAACAAAAGCAGCTATAAAACAAGACCAGAATTTTGACAATCAAATAAAAATTGTAGTCACAGCAAGCGATGAAAGCTGGAAATTTGCGCAAAAAACGCACGTGTTCTAGAAAGAGCTATTTCCATGGCCCCTACACGCCAGATAATATGTCTAAAACATTTTCCGACCATGAAAATACTAGTTTGGGTTAAGCCTTTAAATTAAAAATAATAAAACCGAAATTCGCGTGTTTAAGGGGAGAAAAATCCATTTAAAGTTTTGGGGTAGTGACACGTGAAAAATTGAAAAATTTTTGGCTTTCAGCCACTTAAACTGCCCTTAAACTTTTCCAAAGTACCGCAAATTGATACTTTTTGAAAAATTTAGACGCTAATCTATAAGTTGATAGCAAAATATTGGAAATTGGTTGGAAATTGTAGCCACAGCAATGCCATAAAGGGAAAAAGTTCCCAAAACCTGCCCCCCAAAAAATTACGATCTCGCTTATTAGGCCACTTGGAAAAATGGTTTTCGTTTTCTTTTGTTTGTTTACACTCATGTATCACTTACAAACAATAAAAAGAATTCATTAAATTACTCATGGCTTTTTATGCAGCCATGTTCGTTTTTTTGCTGTATTCCTATTTGAGCTTTCATAAAAATTAGTGGTCTTAGGCAATACACTACAAATTTATATTGAGCACAAACGACAAGGTTTCACCTATAAAACAAGACCAAAACTTTGATAATCGGATAAAAACTGTGGTCACAGTGACCGATCAAAGCCTGCGTTCAGCCGAGAAAATGGACAAGTTTTGGGCAAATCTGTTTCTATGCCTTCTTGGCACCGTAAAACATAAATTTCTCATGCAAAGTACTACATATTTATACTTGACGGAAAGTAAACAAAAGCAGCTATAAAACAAGACCAGAATTTTGACAATCAAATAAAAATTGTAGTCACAGCAAGCGATGAAAGCTGGAAATTTGCGCAAAAAACGCACGTGTTCTAGAAAGAGCTATTTCCATGGCCCCTACACGCCAGATAATATGTCTAAAACATTTTCCGACCATGAAAATACTAGTTTGGGTTAAGCCTTTAAATTAAAAATAATAAAACCGAAATTCGCGTGTTTAAGGGGAGAAAAATCCATTTAAAGTTTTGGGGTAGTGACACGTGAAAAATTGAAAAATTTTTGGCTTTCAGCCACTTAAACTGCCCTTAAACTTTTCCAAAGTACCGCAAATTGATACTTTTTGAAAAATTTAGACGCTAATCTATAAGTTGATAGCAAAATATTGGAAATTGGTTGGAAATTGTAGCCACAGCAATGCCATAAAGGGAAAAAGTTCCCAAAACCTGCCCCCCAAAAAATTACGATCTCGCTTATTAGGCCACTTGGAAAAATGGTTTTCGTTTTCTTTTGTTTGTTTACACTCATGTATCACTTACAAACAATAAAAAGAATTCATTAAATTACTCATGGCTTTTTATGCAGCCATGTTCGTTTTTTTGCTGTATTCCTATTTGAGCTTTCATAAAAATTAGTGGTCTTAGGCAATACACTACAAATTTATATTGAGCACAAACGACAAGGTTTCACCTATAAAACAAGACCAAAACTTTGATAATCGGATAAAAACTGTGGTCACAGTGACCGATCAAAGCCAGCGTTCAGCCGAGAAAATGGACAAGTTTTGGGCAAATCTGTTTCTATGCCTTCTTGGCACCGTAAAACATAAATTTCTCATGCAAAGTACTACATATTTATACTTGACGGAAAGTAAACAAAAGCAGCTATCAAACAAGACCAGAATTTTGACAATCAAATAAAAATTGTAATCACAGCAAGCGATGAAAGCTGGAAATTTGCGCAAAAAACGCACGTGTTCTAGAAAGAGCTATTTCCATGGCCCCTACACGCCAGATAATATGTCTAAAACATTTTCCGACCATGAAAATACTAGTTTGGGTTAAGCCTTTAAATTAAAAATAATAAAACCGAAATTCGCGTGTTTAAGGGGAGAAAAATCCATTTAAAGTTTTGGGGTAGTGACACGTGAAAAATTGAAAAATTTTTGGCTTTCAGCCACTTAAACTGCCCTTAAACTTTTCCAAAGTACCGCAAATTGATACTTTTTGAAAAATTTAGACGCTAATCTATAAGTTGATAGCAAAATATTGGAAATTGGTTGGAAATTGTAGCCACAGCAATGCCATAAAGGGAAAAAGTTCCCAAAACCTGCCCCCCAAAAAATTACGATCTCGCTTATTAGGCCACTTGGAAAAATGGTTTTCGTTTTCTTTTGTTTGTTTACACTCATGTATCACTTACAAACAATAAAAAGAATTCATTAAATTACTCATGGCTTTTTATGCAGCCATGTTCGTTTTTTTGCTGTATTCCTATTTGAGCTTTCATAAAAATTAGTGGTCTTAGGCAATACACTACAAATTTATATTGAGCACAAACGACAAGGTTTCACCTATAAAACAAGACCAAAACTTTGATAATCGGATAAAAACTGTGGTCACAGTGACCGATCAAAACCAGCGTTCAGCCGAGAAAATGGACAAGTTTTGGGCAAATCTGTTTCTATGCCTTCTTGGCACCGTAAAACATAAATTTCTCATGCAAAGTACTACATATTTATACTTGACGGAAAGTAAACAAAAGCAGCTATCAAACAAGACCAGAATTTTGACAATCAAATAAAAATTGTAGTCACAGCAAGCGATGAAAGCTGGAAATTTGCGCAAAAAACGCACGTGTTCTAGAAAGAGCTATTTCCATGGCCCCTACACGCCAGATAATATGTCTAAAACATTTTCTGACCATGAAAATACTAGTTTGGGTTAAGCCTTTAAATTAAAAATAATAAAACCGAAATTCGCGTGTTTAAGGGGAGAAAAATCCATTTAAAGTTTTGGGGTAGTGACACGTGAAAAATTGAAAAATTTTTGGCTTTCAGCCACTTAAACTGCCCTTAAACTTTTCCAAAGTACCGCAAATTGATACTTTTTGAAAAACTTAGACGCTAATCTATAAGTTGATAGCAAAATATTGGAAATTGGTTGGAAATTGTAGCCACAGCAATGCCATAAAGGGAAAAAGTTCCCAAAACCTGCCCCCCAAAAAATTACGATCTCGCTTATTAGGCCACTTGGAAAAATGGTTTTCGTTTTCTTTTGTTTGTGTACACTCATGTATCACTTACAAACAATAAAAAGAATTCATTAAATTACTCATGGCTTTTTATGCAGCCATGTTCGTTTTTTTGCTGTATTCCTATTTGAGCTTTCATAAAAATTAGTGGTCTTAGGCAATACACTACAAATTTATATTGAGCACAAACGACAAGGTTTCACCTATAAAACAAGACCAAAACTTTGATAATCGGATAAAAACTGTGGTCACAGTGACCGATCAAAGCCAGCGTTCAGCCGAGAAAATGGACAAGTTTTGGGCAAATCTGTTTCTATGCCTTCTTGGCACCGTAAAACATAAATTTCTCATGCAAAGTACTACATATTTATACTTGGCGGAAAGTAAACAAAAGCAGCTATAAAACAAGACCAGAATTTTGACAATCAAATAAAAATTGTAGTCACAGCAAGCGATGAAAGCTGGAAATTTGCGCAAAAAACGCACGTGTTCTAGAAAGAGCTATTTCCATGGCCCCTACACGCCAGATAATATGTCTAAAACATTTTCCGACCATGAAAATACTAGTTTGGGTCAAGCCTTTAAATTAAAAATAATAAAACCGAAATTCGCGTGTTTAAGGGGAGAAAAATCCATTTAAAGTTTTGGGGTAGTGACACGTGAAAAATTGAAAAATTTTTGGCTTTCAGCCACTTAAACTGCCCTTAAACTTTTCCAAAGTACCGCAAATTGATACTTTTTGAAAAATTTAGACGCTAATCTATAAGTTGATAGCAAAATATTGGAAATTGGTTGGAAATTGTAGCCACAGCAATGCCATAAAGGGAAAAAGTTCCCAAAACCTGCCCCCCAAAAAATTACGATCTCGCTTATTAGGCCACTTGGAAAAATGGTTTTCATTTTCTTTTGTTTGTTTACACTCATGTATTACTTGCAAACAATAAAAAGAATTCATTAAATTACTCATGGCTTTTTATGCAGCCATGTTCGTTTTTTTGCTGTATTCCTATTTGAGCTTTCATAAAAATTAGTGGTCTTAGGCAATACACTACAAATTTATATTGAGCACAAACGACAAGGTTTCACCTATAAAACAAGACCAAAACTTTGATAATCGGATAAAAACTGTGGTCACAGTGACCGATCAAAGCCAGCGTTCAGCCGAGAAAATGGACAAGTTTTGGGCAAATCTGTTTCTATGCCTTCTTGGCACCGTAAAACATAAATTTCTCATGCAAAGTACTACATATTTATACTTGACGGAAAGTAAACAAAAGCAGCTATAAAACAAGACCAGAATTTTGACAATCAAATAAAAATTGTAGTCACAGCAAGCGATGAAAGCTGGAAATTTGCGCAAAAAACGCACGTGTTCTAGAAAGAGCTATTTCCATGGCCCCTACACGCCAGATAATATGTCTAAAACATTTTCCGACCATGAAAATACTAGTTTGGGTCAAGCCTTTAAATTAAAAATAATAAAACCGAAATTCGCGTGTTTAAGGGGAGAAAAATCCATTTAAAGTTTTGGGGTAGTGACACGTGAAAAATTGAAAAATTTTTGGCTTTCAGCCACTTAAACTGCCCTTAAACTTTTCCAAAGTACCGCAAATTGATACTTTTTGAAAAATTTAGACGCTAATCTATAAGTTGATAGCAAAATATTGGAAATTGGTTGAAAATTGTAGCCACAGCAATGCCATAAAGGGAAAAAGTTCCCAAAACCTGCCCCCCAAAAAATTACGATCTCGCTTATTAGGCCACTTGGAAAAGTGGTTTTCGTTTTCTTTTGTTTGTTTTCACTCATGTATCACTTACAAACAATAAAAAGAATTCATTAAATTACTCATGGCTTTTTATGCAGCCATGTTCGTTTTTTTGCTGTATTCCTATTTGAGCTTTCATAAAAATTAGTGGTCTTAGGCAATACACTACAAATTTATATTGAGCACAAACGACAAGGTTTCACCTATAAAACAAGACCAAAACTTTGATAATCGGATAAAAACTGTGGTCACAGTGACCGATCAAAACCAGCGTTCAGCCGAGAAAATGGACAAGTTTTGGGCAAATCTGTTTCTATGCCTTCTTGGCACCGTAAAACATAAATTTCTCATGCAAAGTACTACATATTTATACTTGACGGAAAGTAAACAAAAGCAGCTATCAAACAAGACCAGAATTTTGACAATCAAATAAAAATTGTAGTCACAGCAAGCGATGAAAGCTGGAAATTTGCGCAAAAAACGCACGTGTTCTAGAAAGAGCTATTTCCATGGCCCCTACACGCCAGATAATATGTCTAAAACATTTTCCGACCATGAAAATACTAGTTTGGGTCAAGCCTTTAAATTAAAAATAATAAAACCGAAATTCGCGTGTTTAAGGGGAGAAAAATCCATTTAAAGTTTTGGGGTAGTGACACGTGAAAAATTGAAAAATTTTTGGCTTTCAGCCACTTAAACTGCCCTTAAACTTTTCCAAAGTACCGCAAATTGATACTTTTTGAAAAATTTAGACGCTAATCTATAAGTTGATAGCAAAATATTGGAAATTGGTTGAAAATTGTAGCCACAGCAATGCCATAAAGGGAAAAAGTTCCCAAAACCTGCCCCCCAAAAAATTACGATCTCGCTTATTAGGCCACTTGGAAAAGTGGTTTTCGTTTTCTTTTGTTTGTTTTCACTCATGTATCACTTACAAACAATAAAAAGAATTCATTAAATTACTCATGGCTTTTTATGCAGCCATGTTCGTTTTTTTGCTGTATTCCTATTTGAGCTTTCATAAAAATTAGTGGTCTTAGGCAATACACTACAAATTTATATTGAGCACAAACGACAAGGTTTCACCTATAAAACAAGACCAAAACTTTGATAATCGGATAAAAACTGTGGTCACAGTGACCGATCAAAACCAGCGTTCAGCCGAGAAAATGGACAAGTTTTGGGCAAATCTGTTTCTATGCCTTCTTGGCACCGTAAAACATAAATTTCTCATGCAAAGTACTACATATTTATACTTGACGGAAAGTAAACAAAAGCAGCTATCAAACAAGACCAGAATTTTGACAATCAAATAAAAATTGTAGTCACAGCAAGCGATGAAAGCTGGAAATTTGCGCAAAAAACGCACGTGTTCTAGAAAGAGCTATTTCCATGGCCCCTACACGCCAGATAATATGTCTAAAACATTTTCCGACCATGAAAATACTAGTTCGGGTTAAGCCTTTAAATTAAAAATAATAAAACCGAAATTCGCGTGTTTAAGGGGAGAAAAATCCATTTAAAGTTTTGGGGTAGTGACACGTGAAAAATTGAAAAATTTTTGGCTTTCAGCCACTTAAACTGCCCTTAAACTTTTCCAAAGTACCGCAAATTGATACTTTTTGAAAAACTTAGACGCTAATCTATAAGTTGATAGCAAAATATTGGAAATTGGTTGGAAATTGTAGCCACAGCAATGCCATAAAGGGAAAAAGTTCCCAAAACCTGCCCCCCAAAAAATTACGATCTCGCTTATTAGGCCACTTGGAAAAATGGTTTTCGTTTTCTTTTGTTTGTGTACACTCATGTATCACTTACAAACAATAAAAAGAATTCATTAAATTACTCATGGCTTTTTATGCAGCCATGTTCGTTTTTTTGCTGTATTCCTATTTGAGCTTTCATAAAAATTAGTGGTCTTAGGCAATACACTACAAATTTATATTGAGCACAAACGACAAGGTTTCACCTATAAAACAAGACCAAAACTTTGATAATCGGATAAAAACTGTGGTCACAGTGACCGATCAAAGCCAGCGTTCAGCCGAGAAAATGGACAAGTTTTGGGCAAATCTGTTTCTATGCCTTCTTGGCACCGTAAAACATAAATTTCTCATGCAAAGTACTACATATTTATACTTGACGGAAAGTAAACAAAAGCAGCTATAAAACAAGACCAGAATTTTGACAATCAAATAAAAATTGTAGTCACAGCAAGCGATGAAAGCTGGAAATTTGCGCAAAAAACGCAAGTGTTCTAGAAAGAGCTATTTCCATGGCCCCTACACGCCAGATAATATGTCTAAAACATTTTCCGACCATGAAAATACTAGTTCGGGTTAAGCCTTTAAATTAAAAATAATAAAACCGAAATTCGCGTGTTTAAGGGGAGAAAAATCCATTTAAAGTTTTGGGGTAGTGACACGTGAAAAATTGAAAAATTTTTGGCTTTCAGCCACTTAAACTGCCCTTAAACTTTTCCAAAGTACCGCAAATTGATACTTTTTGAAAAACTTAGACGCTAATCTATAAGTTGATAGCAAAATATTGGAAATTGGTTGGAAATTGTAGCCACAGCAATGCCATAAAGGGAAAAAGTTCCCAAAACCTGCCCCCCAAAAAATTACGATCTCGCTTATTAGGCCACTTGGAAAAATGGTTTTCGTTTTCTTTTGTTTGTGTACACTCATGTATCACTTACAAACAATAAAAAGAATTCATTAAATTACTCATGGCTTTTTATGCAGCCATGTTCGTTTTTTTGCTGTATTCCTATTTGAGCTTTCATAAAAATTAGTGGTCTTAGGCAATACACTACAAATTTATATTGAGCACAAACGACAAGGTTTCACCTATAAAACAAGACCAAAACTTTGATAATCGGATAAAAACTGTGGTCACAGTGACCGATCAAAGCCAGCGTTCAGCCGAGAAAATGGACAAGTTTTGGGCAAATCTGTTTCTATGCCTTCTTGGCACCGTAAAACATAAATTTCTCATGCAAAGTACTACATATTTATACTTGACGGAAAGTAAACAAAAGCAGCTATAAAACAAGACCAGAATTTTGACAATCAAATAAAAATTGTAGTCACAGCAAGCGATGAAAGCTGGAAATTTGCGCAAAAAACGCACGTGTTCTAGAAAGAGCTATTTCCATGGCCCCTACACGCCAGATAATATGTCTAAAACATTTTCCGACCATGAAAATACTAGTTTGGGTCAAGCCTTTAAATTAAAAATAATAAAACCGAAATTCGCGTGTTTAAGGGGAGAAAAATCCATTTAAAGTTTTGGGGTAGTGACACGTGAAAAATTGAAAAATTTTTGGCTTTCAGCCACTTAAACTGCCCTTAAACTTTTCCAAAGTACCGCAAATTGATACTTTTTGAAAAATTTAGACGCTAATCTATAAGTTGATAGCAAAATATTGGAAATTGGTTGAAAATTGTAGCCACAGCAATGCCATAAAGGGAAAAAGTTCCCAAAACCTGCCCCCCAAAAAATTACGATCTCGCTTATTAGGCCACTTGGAAAAGTGGTTTTCGTTTTCTTTTGTTTGTTTTCACTCATGTATCACTTACAAACAATAAAAAGAATTCATTAAATTACTCATGGCTTTTTATGCAGCCATGTTCGTTTTTTTGCTGTATTCCTATTTGAGCTTTCATAAAAATTAGTGGTCTTAGGCAATACACTACAAATTTATATTGAGCACAAACGACAAGGTTTCACCTATAAAACAAGACCAAAACTTTGATAATCGGATAAAAACTGTGGTCACAGTGACCGATCAAAGCCAGCGTTCAGCCGAGAAAATGGACAAGTTTTGGGCAAATCTGTTTCTATGCCTTCTTGGCACCGTAAAACATAAATTTCTCATGCAAAGTACTACATATTTATACTTGACGGAAAGTAAACAAAAGCAGCTATAAAACAAGACCAGAATTTTGACAATCAAATAAAAATTGTAGTCACAGCAAGCGATGAAAGCTGGAAATTTGCGCAAAAAACGCACGTGTTCTAGAAAGAGCTATTTCCATGGCCCCTACACGCCAGATAATATGTCTAAAACATTTTCTGACCATGAAAATACTAGTTTGGGTTAAGCCTTTAAATTAAAAATAATAAAACCGAAATTCGCGTGTTTAAGGGGAGAAAAATCCATTTAAAGTTTTGGGGTAGTGACACGTGAAAAATTGAAAAATTTTTGGCTTTCAGCCACTTAAACTGCCCTTAAACTTTTCCAAAGTACCGCAAATTGATACTTTTTGAAAAATTTAGACGCTAATCTATAAGTTGATAGCAAAATATTGGAAATTGGTTGGAAATTGTAGCCACAGCAATGCCATAAAGGGAAAAAGTTCCCAAAACCTGCCCCCCAAAAAATTACGATCTCGCTTATTAGGCCACTTGGAAAAATGGTTTTCGTTTTCTTTTGTTTGTTTACACTCATGTATCACTTACAAACAATAAAAAGAATTCATTAAATTACTCATGGCTTTTTATGCAGCCATGTTCGTTTTTTTGCTGTATTCCTATTTGAGCTTTCATAAAAATTAGTGGTCTTAGGCAATACACTACAAATTTATATTGAGCACAAACGACAAGGTTTCACCTATAAAACAAGACCAAAACTTTGATAATCGGATAAAAACTGTGGTCACAGTGACCGATCAAAGCCAGCGTTCAGCCGAGAAAATGGACAAGTTTTGGGCAAATCTGTTTCTATGCCTTCTTGGCACCGTAAAACATAAATTTCTCATGCAAAGTACTACATATTTATACTTGACGGAAAGTAAACAAAAGCAGCTATAAAACAAGACCAGAATTTTGACAATCAAATAAAAATTGTAGTCACAGCAAGCGATGAAAGCTGGAAATTTGCGCAAAAAACGCAAGTGTTCTAGAAAGAGCTATTTCCATGGCCCCTACACGCCAGATAATATGTCTAAAACATTTTCCGACCATGAAAATACTAGTTCGGGTTAAGCCTTTAAATTAAAAATAATAAAACCGAAATTCGCGTGTTTAAGGGGAGAAAAATCCATTTAAAGTTTTGGGGTAGTGACACGTGAAAAATTGAAAAATTTTTGGCTTTCAGCCACTTAAACTGCCCTTAAACTTTTCCAAAGTACCGCAAATTGATACTTTTTGAAAAACTTAGACGCTAATCTATAAGTTGATAGCAAAATATTGGAAATTGGTTGGAAATTGTAGCCACAGCAATGCCATAAAGGGAAAAAGTTCCCAAAACCTGCCCCCCAAAAAATTACGATCTCGCTTATTAGGCCACTTGGAAAAATGGTTTTCGTTTTCTTTTGTTTGTGTACACTCATGTATCACTTACAAACAATAAAAAGAATTCATTAAATTACTCATGGCTTTTTATGCAGCCATGTTCGTTTTTTTGCTGTATTCCTATTTGAGCTTTCATAAAAATTAGTGGTCTTAGGCAATACACTACAAATTTATATTGAGCACAAACGACAAGGTTTCACCTATAAAACAAGACCAAAACTTTGATAATCGGATAAAAACTGTGGTCACAGTGACCGATCAAAGCCAGCGTTCAGCCGAGAAAATGGACAAGTTTTGGGCAAATCTGTTTCTATGCCTTCTTGGCACCGTAAAACATAAATTTCTCATGCAAAGTGCTACATATTTATACTTGGCGGAAAGTAAACAAAAGCAGCTATAAAACAAGACCAGAATTTTGACAATCAAATAAAAATTGTAGTCACAGCAAGCGATGAAAGCTGGAAATTTGCGCAAAAAACGCACGTGTTCTAGAAAGAGCTATTTCCATGGCCCCTACACGCCAGATAATATGTCTAAAACATTTTCCGACCATGAAAATACTAGTTTGGGTTAAGCCTTTAAATTAAAAATAATAAAACCGAAATTCGCGTGTTTAAGGGGAGAAAAATCCATTTAAAGTTTTGGGGTAGTGACACGTGAAAAATTGAAAAATTTTTGGCTTTCAGCCACTTAAACTGCCCTTAAACTTTTCCAAAGTACCGCAAATTGATACTTTTTGAAAAATTTAGACGCTAATCTATAAGTTGATAGCAAAATATTGGAAATTGGTTGGAAATTGTAGCCACAGCAATGCCATAAAGGGAAAAAGTTCCCAAAACCTGCCCCCCAAAAAATTACGATCTCGCTTATTAGGCCACTTGGAAAAATGGTTTTCGTTTTCTTTTGTTTGTTTACACTCATGTATCACTTACAAACAATAAAAAGAATTCATTAAATTACTCATGGCTTTTTATGCAGCCATGTTCGTTTTTTTGCTGTATTCCTATTTGAGCTTTCATAAAAATTAGTGGTCTTAGGCAATACACTACAAATTTATATTGAGCACAAACGACAAGGTTTCACCTATAAAACAAGACCAAAACTTTGATAATCGGATAAAAACTGTGGTCACAGTGACCGATCAAAGCCAGCGTTCAGCCGAGAAAATGGACAAGTTTTGGGCAAATCTGTTTCTATGCCTTCTTGGCACCGTAAAACATAAATTTCTCATGCAAAGTACTACATATTTATACTTGACGGAAAGTAAACAAAAGCAGCTATAAAACAAGACCAGAATTTTGACAATCAAATAAAAATTGTAGTCACAGCAAGCGATGAAAGCTGGAAATTTGCGCAAAAAACGCACGTGTTCTAGAAAGAGCTATTTCCATGGCCCCTACACGCCAGATAATATGTCTAAAACATTTTCCGACCATGAAAATACTAGTTTGGGTTAAGCCTTTAAATTAAAAATAATAAAACCGAAATTCGCGTGTTTAAGGGGAGAAAAATCCATTTAAAGTTTTGGGGTAGTGACACGTGAAAAATTGAAAAATTTTTGGCTTTCAGCCACTTAAACTGCCCTTAAACTTTTCCAAAGTACCGCAAATTGATACTTTTTGAAAAATTTAGACGCTAATCTATAAGTTGATAGCAAAATATTGGAAATTGGTTGGAAATTGTAGCCACAGCAATGCCATAAAGGGAAAAAGTTCCCAAAACCTGCCCCCCAAAAAATTACGATCTCACTTATCAGGCCACTTGGAAAAATGGTTTTCGTTTTCTTTTGTTTGTTTACACTCATGTATCACTTACAAACAATAAAAAGAATTCATTAAATTACTCATGGCTTTTTATGCAGCCATGTTCGTTTTTTTGCTGTATTCCTATTTGAGCTTTCATAAAAATTAGTGGTCTTAGGCAATACACTACAAATTTATATTGAGCACAAACGACAAGGTTTCACCTATAAAACAAGACCAAAACTTTGATAATCGGATAAAAACTGTGGTCACAGTGACCGATCAAAGCCAGCGTTCAGCCGAGAAAATGGACAAGTTTTGGGCAAATCTGTTTCTATGCCTTCTTGGCACCGTAAAACATAAATTTCTCATGCAAAGTACTACATATTTATACTTGACGGAAAGTAAACAAAAGCAGCTATAAAACAAGACCAGAATTTTGACAATCAAATAAAAATTGTAGTCACAGCAAGCGATGAAAGCTGGAAATTTGCGCAAAAAACGCACGTGTTCTAGAAAGAGCTATTTCCATGGCCCCTACACGCCAGATAATATGTCTAAAACATTTTCCGACCATGAAAATACTAGTTCGGGTTAAGCCTTTAAATTAAAAATAATAAAACCGAAATTCGCGTGTTTAAGGGGAGAAAAATCCATTTAAAGTTTTGGGGTAGTGACACGTGAAAAATTGAAAAAATTTTGGCTTTCAGCCACTTAAACTGCCCTTAAACTTTTCCAAAGTACCGCAAATTGATACTTTTTGAAAAATTTAGACGCTAATCTATAAGTTGATAGCAAAATATTGGAAATTGGTTGGAAATTGTAGCCACAGCAATGCCATAAAGGGAAAAAGTTCCCAAAACCTGCCCCCCAAAAAATTACGATCTCACTTATCAGGCCACTTGGAAAAATGGTTTTCGTTTTCTTTTGTTTGTTTACACTCATGTATCACTTACAAACAATAAAAAGAATTCATTAAATTACTCATGGCTTTTTATGCAGCCATGTTCGTTTTTTTGCTGTATTCCTATTTGAGCTTTCATAAAAATTAGTGGTCTTAGGCAATACACTACAAATTTATATTGAGCACAAACGACAAGGTTTCACCTATAAAACAAGACCAAAACTTTGATAATCGGATAAAAACTGTGGTCACAGTGACCGATCAAAGCCAGCGTTCAGCCGAGAAAATGGACAAGTTTTGGGCAAATCTGTTTCTATGCCTTCTTGGCACCGTAAAACATAAATTTCTCATGCAAAGTACTACATATTTATACTTGACGGAAAGTAAACAAAAGCAGCTATAAAACAAGACCAGAATTTTGACAATCAAATAAAAATTGTAGTCACAGCAAGCGATGAAAGCTGGAAATTTGCGCAAAAAACGCACGTGTTCTAGAAAGAGCTATTTCCATGGCCCCTACACGCCAGATAATATGTCTAAAACATTTTCCGACCATGAAAATACTAGTTTGGGTTAAGCCTTTAAATTAAAAATAATAAAACCGAAATTCGCGTGTTTAAGGGGAGAAAAATCCATTTAAAGTTTTGGGGTAGTGACACGTGAAAAATTGAAAAATTTTTGGCTTTCAGCCACTTAAACTGCCCTTAAACTTTTCCAAAGTACCGCAAATTGATACTTTTTGAAAAATTTAGACGCTAATCTATAAGTTGATAGCAAAATATTGGAAATTGGTTGGAAATTGTAGCCACAGCAATGCCATAAAGGGAAAAAGTTCCCAAAACCTGCCCCCCAAAAAATTACGATCTCGCTTATTAGGCCACTTGGAAAAATGGTTTTCGTTTTCTTTTGTTTGTTTACACTCATGTATCACTTACAAACAATAAAAAGAATTCATTAAATTACTCATGGCTTTTTATGCAGCCATGTTCGTTTTTTTGCTGTATTCCTATTTGAGCTTTCATAAAAATTAGTGGTCTTAGGCAATACACTACAAATTTATATTGAGCACAAACGACAAGGTTTCACCTATAAAACAAGACCAAAACTTTGATAATCGGATAAAAACTGTGGTCACAGTGACCGATCAAAGCCAGCGTTCAGCCGAGAAAATGGACAAGTTTTGGGCAAATCTGTTTCTATGCCTTCTTGGCACCGTAAAACATAAATTTCTCATGCAAAGTACTACATATTTATACTTGACGGAAAGTAAACAAAAGCAGCTATAAAACAAGACCAGAATTTTGACAATCAAATAAAAATTGTAGTCACAGCAAGCGATGAAAGCTGGAAATTTGCGCAAAAAACGCACGTGTTCTAGAAAGAGCTATTTCCATGGCCCCTACACGCCAGATAATATGTCTAAAACATTTTCCGACCATGAAAATACTAGTTCGGGTTAAGCCTTTAAATTAAAAATAATAAAACCGAAATTCGCGTGTTTAAGGGGAGAAAAATCCATTTAAAGTTTTGGGGTAGACACGTGAAAAATTGAAAAATTTTTGGCTTTCAGCCACTTAAACTGCCCTTAAACTTTTCCAAAGTACCGCAAATTGATACTTTTTGAAAAATTTAGACGCTAATCTATAAGTTGATAGCAAAATATTGGAAATTGGTTGGAAATTGTAGCCACAGCAATGCCATAAAGGGAAAAAGTTCCCAAAACCTGCCCCCCAAAAAATTACGATCTCGCTTATTAGGCCACTTGGAAAAATGGTTTTCGTTTTCTTTTGTTTGTTTACACTCATGTATCACTTACAAACAATAAAAAGAATTCATTAAATTACTCATGGCTTTTTATGCAGCCATGTTCGTTTTTTTGCTGTATTCCTATTTGAGCTTTCATAAAAATTAGTGGTCTTAGGCAATACACTACAAATTTATATTGAGCACAAACGACAAGGTTTCACCTATAAAACAAGACCAAAACTTTGATAATCGGATAAAAACTGTGGTCACAGTGACCGATCAAAGCCAGCGTTCAGCCGAGAAAATGGACAAGTTTTGGGCAAATCTGTTTCTATGCCTTCTTGGCACCGTAAAACATAAATTTCTCATGCAAAGTACTACATATTTATACTTGACGGAAAGTAAACAAAAGCAGCTATAAAACAAGACCAGAATTTTGACAATCAAATAAAAATTGTAGTCACAGCAAGCGATGAAAGCTGGAAATTTGCGCAAAAAACGCACGTGTTCTAGAAAGAGCTATTTCCATGGCCCCTACACGCCAGATAATATGTCTAAAACATTTTCCGACCATGAAAATACTAGTTTGGGTTAAGCTTTTAAATTAAAAATAATAAAACCGAAATTTGCGAGTTTAAGGGGAGAAAAATCCATTTAAAGTTTTGGGGTAGTGACACGTGAAAAATTGAAAAAATTTTGGCTTTCAGCCACTTAAACTGCCCTTAAACTTTTCCAAAGTACCGCAAATTGATACTTTTTGAAAGATTTAGACGCTAATCTATAAGTTGATAGCAAAATATTGGAAATTGGTTGGAAATTGTAGCCACAGCAATGCCATAAAGGGAAAAAGTTCCCAAAACCTGCCCCCCAAAAAATTACGATCTCGCTTATTAGGCCACTTGGAAAAATGGTTTTCGTTTTCTTTTGTTTGTTTACACTCATGTATCACTTACAAACAATAAAAAGAATTCATTAAATTACTCATGGCTTTTTATGCAGCCATGTTCGTTTTTTTGCTGTATTCCTATTTGAGCTTTCATAAAAATTAGTGGTCTTAGGCAATACACTATAAAATTTATATTGAGCACAAACGACAAGGTTTCACCTATAAAACAAGACCAAAACTTTGATAATCGGATAAAAACTGTGGTCACAGTGACCGATCAAAGCCAGCGTTCAGCCGAGAAAATGGACAAGTTTTGGGCAAATCTGTTTCTATGCCTTCTTGGCACCGTAAAACATAAATTTCTCATGCAAAGTACTACATATTTATACTTGACGGAAAGTAAACAAAAGCAGCTATAAAACAAGACCAGAATTTTGACAATCAAATAAAAATTGTAGTCACAGCAAGCGATGAAAGCTGGAAATTTGCGCAAAAAACGCACGTGTTCTAGAAAGAGCTATTTCCATGGCCCCTACACGCCAGATAATATGTCTAAAACATTTTCCGACCATGAAAATACTAGTTCGGGTTAAGCCTTTAAATTAAAAATAATAAAACCGAAATTCGCGTGTTTAAGGGGAGAAAAATCCATTTAAAGTTTTGGGGTAGTGACACGTGAAAAATTGAAAAATTTTTGGCTTTCAGCCACTTAAACTGCCCTGAAACTTTTCCAAAGTACCGCAAATTGATACTTTTTGAAAAATTTAGACGCTAATCTATAAGTTGATAGCAAAATATTGGAAATTGGTTGGAAATTGTAGCCACAGCAATGCCATAAAGGGAAAAAGTTCCCAAAACCTGCCCCCCAAAAAATTACGATCTCGCTTATTAGGCCACTTGGAAAAATGGTTTTCGTTTTCTTTTGTTTGTTTACACTCATGTATCACTTACAAACAATAAAAAGAATTCATTAAATTACTCATGGCTTTTTATGCAGCCATGTTCGTTTTTTTGCTGTATTCCTATTTGAGCTTTCATAAAAATTAGTGGTCTTAGGCAATACACTACAAATTTATATTGAGCACAAACGACAAGGTTTCACCTATAAAACAAGACCAAAACTTTGATAATCGGATAAAAACTGTGGTCACAGTGACCGATCAAAGCCAGCGTTCAGCCGAGAAAATGGACAAGTTTTGGGCAAATCTGTTTCTATGCCTTCTTGGCACCGTAAAACATAAATTTCTCATGCAAAGTACTACATATTTATACTTGACGGAAAGTAAACAAAAGCAGCTATCAAACAAGACCAGAATTTTGACAATCAAATAAAAATTGTAGTCACAGCAAGCGATGAAAGCTGGAAATTTGCGCAAAAAACGCACGTGTTCTAGAAAGAGCTATTTCCATGGCCCCTACACGCCAGATAATATGTCTAAAACATTTTCCGACCATGAAAATACTAGTTTGGGTTAAGCCTTTAAATTAAAAATAATAAAACCGAAATTCGCGTGTTTAAGGGGAGAAAAATCCATTTAAAGTTTTGGGGTAGTGACACGTGAAAAATTGAAAAATTTTTGGCTTTCAGCCACTTAAACTGCCCTTAAACTTTTCCAAAGTACCGCAAATTGATACTTTTTGAAAAATTTAGACGCTAATCTATAAGTTGATAGCAAAATATTGGAAATTGGTTGGAAATTGTAGCCACAGCAATGCCATAAAGGGAAAAAGTTCCCAAAACCTGCCCCCCAAAAAATTACGATCTCGCTTATTAGGCCACTTGGAAAAATGGTTTTCGTTTTCTTTTGTTTGTTTACACTCATGTATCACTTACAAACAATAAAAAGAATTCATTAAATTACTCATGGCTTTTTATGCAGCCATGTTCGTTTTTTTGCTGTATTCCTATTTGAGCTTTCATAAAAATTAGTGGTCTTAGGCAATACACTACAAATTTATATTGAGCACAAACGACAAGGTTTCACCTATAAAACAAGACCAAAACTTTGATAATCGGATAAAAACTGTGGTCACAGTGACCGATCAAAGCCAGCGTTCAGCCGAGAAAATGGACAAGTTTTGGGCAAATCTGTTTCTATGCCTTCTTGGCACCGTAAAACATAAATTTCTCATGCAAAGTACTACATATTTATACTTGACGGAAAGTAAACAAAAGCAGCTATAAAACAAGACCAGAATTTTGACAATCAAATAAAAATTGTAGTCACAGCAAGCGATGAAAGCTGGAAATTTGCGCAAAAAACGCACGTGTTCTAGAAAGAGCTATTTCCATGGCCCCTACACGCCAGATAATATGTCTAAAACATTTTCCGACCATGAAAATACTAGTTTGGGTTAAGCCTTTAAATTAAAAATAATAAAACCGAAATTCGCGTGTTTAAGGGGAGAAAAATCCATTTAAAGTTTTGGGGTAGTGACACGTGAAAAATAGAAAAATTTTTGGCTTTCAGCCACTTAAACTGCCCTTAAACTTTTCCAAAGTACCGCAAATTGATACTTTTTGAAAAATTTAGACGCTAATCTATAAGTTGATAGCAAAATATTGGAAATTGGTTGGAAATTGTAGCCACAGCAATGCCATAAAGGGAAAAAGTTCCCAAAACCTGCCCCCCAAAAAATTACGATCTCGCTTATTAGGCCACTTGGAAAAATGGTTTTCATTTTCTTTTGTTTGTTTACACTCATGTATCACTTACAAACAATAAAAAGAATTCATTAAATTACTCATGGCTTTTTATGCAGCCATGTTCGTTTTTTTGCTGTATTCCTATTTGAGCTTTCATAAAAATTAGTGGTCTTAGGCAATACACTACAAATTTATATTGAGCACAAACGACAAGGTTTCACCTATAAAACAAGACCAAAACTTTGATAATCGGATAAAAACTGTGGTCACAGTGACCGATCAAAGCCAGCGTTCAGCCGAGAAAATGGACAAGTTTTGGGCAAATCTGTTTCTATGCCTTCTTGGCACCGTAAAACATAAATTTCTCATGCAAAGTACTACATATTTATACTTGACGGAAAGTAAACAAAAGCAGCTATAAAACAAGACCAGAATTTTGACAATCAAATAAAAATTGTAGTCACAGCAAGCGATGAAAGCTGGAAATTTGCGCAAAAAACGCACGTGTTCTAGAAAGAGCTATTTCCATGGCCCCTACACGCCAGATAATATGTCTAAAACATTTTCCGACCATGAAAATACTAGTTTGGGTTAAGCCTTTAAATTAAAAATAATAAAACCGAAATTCGCGTGTTTAAGGGGAGAAAAATCCATTTAAAGTTTTGGGGTAGTGACACGTGAAAAATTGAAAAATTTTTGGCTTTCAGCCACTTAAACTGCCCTTAAACTTTTCCAAAGTACCGCAAATTGATACTTTTTGAAAAATTTAGACGCTAATCTATAAGTTGATAGCAAAATATTGGAAATTGGTTGGAAATTGTAGCCACAGCAATGCCATAAAGGGAAAAAGTTCCCAAAACCTGCCCCCCAAAAAATTACGATCTCGCTTATTAGGCCACTTGGAAAAATGGTTTTCGTTTTCTTTTGTTTGTTTACACTCATGTATCACTTACAAACAATAAAAAGAATTCATTAAATTACTCATGGCTTTTTATGCAGCCATGTTCGTTTTTTTGCTGTATTCCTATTTGAGCTTTCATAAAAATTAGTGGTCTTAGGCAATACACTACAAATTTATATTGAGCACAAACGACAAGGTTTCACCTATAAAACAAGACCAAAACTTTGATAATCGGATAAAAACTGTGGTCACAGTGACCGATCAAAGCCAGCGTTCAGCCGAGAAAATGGACAAGTTTTGGGCAAATCTGTTTCTATGCCTTCTTGGCACCGTAAAACATAAATTTCTCATGCAAAGTACTACATATTTATACTTGACGGAAAGTAAACAAAAGCAGCTATAAAACAAGACCAGAATTTTGACAATCAAATAAAAATTGTAGTCACAGCAAGCGATGAAAGCTGGAAATTTGCGCAAAAAACGCACGTGTTCTAGAAAGAGCTATTTCCATGGCCCCTACACGCCAGATAATATGTCTAAAACATTTTCCGACCATGAAAATACTAGTTTGGGTTAAGCCTTTAAATTAAAAATAATAAAACCGAAATTCGCGTGTTTAAGGGGAGAAAAATCCATTTAAAGTTTTGGGGTAGTGACACGTGAAAAATTGAAAAATTTTTGGCTTTCAGCCACTTAAACTGCCCTTAAACTTTTCCAAAGTACCGCAAATTGATACTTTTTGAAAAATTTAGACGCTAATCTATAAGTTGATAGCAAAATATTGGAAATTGGTTGGAAATTGTAGCCACAGCAATGCCATAAAGGGAAAAAGTTCCCAAAACCTGCCCCCCAAAAAATTACGATCTCGCTTATTAGGCCACTTGGAAAAATGGTTTTCGTTTTCTTTTGTTTGTTTACACTCATGTATCACACACAAACAATAAAAAGAATTCATTAAATTACTCATGGCTTTTTATGCAGCCATGTTCGTTTTTTTGCTGTATTCCTATTTGAGCTTTCATAAAAATTAGTGGTCTTAGGCAATACACTACAAATTTATATTGAGCACAAACGACAAGGTTTCACCTATAAAACAAGACCAAAACTTTGATAATCGGATAAAAACTGTGGTCACAGTGACCGATCAAAGCCAGCGTTCAGCCGAGAAAATGGACAAGTTTTGGGCAAATCTGTTTCTATGCCTTCTTGGCACCGTAAAACATAAATTTCTCATGCAAAGTACTACATATTTATACTTGACGGAAAGTAAACAAAAGCAGCTATAAAACAAGACCAGAATTTTGACAATCAAATAAAAATTGTAGTCACAGCAAGCGATGAAAGCTGGAAATTTGCGCAAAAAACGCACGTGTTCTAGAAAGAGCTATTTCCATGGCCCCTACACGCCAGATAATATGTCTAAAACATTTTCCGACCATGAAAATACTAGTTTGGGTTAAGCCTTTAAATTAAAAATAATAAAACCGAAATTCGCGTGTTTAAGGGGAGAAAAATCCATTTAAAGTTTTGGGGTAGTGACACGTGAAAAATAGAAAAATTTTTGGCTTTCAGCCACTTAAACTGCCCTTAAACTTTTCCAAAGTACCGCAAATTGATACTTTTTGAAAAATTTAGACGCTAATCTATAAGTTGATAGCAAAATATTGGAAATTGGTTGGAAATTGTAGCCACAGCAATGCCATAAAGGGAAAAAGTTCCCAAAACCTGCCCCCCAAAAAATTACGATCTCGCTTATTAGGCCACTTGGAAAAATGGTTTTCGTTTTCTTTTGTTTGTTTACACTCATGTATCACTTACAAACAATAAAAAGAATTCATTAAATTACTCATGGCTTTTTATGCAGCCATGTTCGTTTTTTTGCTGTATTCCTATTTGAGCTTTCATAAAAATTAGTGGTCTTAGGCAATACACTACAAATTTATATTGAGCACAAACGACAAGGTTTCACCTATAAAACAAGACCAAAACTTTGATAATCGGATAAAAACTGTGGTCACAGTGACCGATCAAAGCCAGCGTTCAGCCGAGAAAATGGACAAGTTTTGGGCAAATCTGTTTCTATGCCTTCTTGGCACCGTAAAACATAAATTTCTCATGCAAAGTACTACATATTTATACTTGACGGAAAGTAAACAAAAGCAGCTATAAAACAAGACCAGAATTTTGACAATCAAATAAAAATTGTAGTCACAGCAAGCGATGAAAGCTGGAAATTTGCGCAAAAAACGCACGTGTTCTAGAAAGAGCTATTTCCATGGCCCCTACACGCCAGATAATATGTCTAAAACATTTTCCGACCATGAAAATACTAGTTTGGGTTAAGCCTTTAAATTAAAAATAATAAAACCGAAATTCGCGTGTTTAAGGGGAGAAAAATCCATTTAAAGTTTTGGGGTAGTGACACGTGAAAAATTGAAAAATTTTTGGCTTTCAGCCACTTAAACTGCCCTTAAACTTTTCCAAAGTACCGCAAATTGATACTTTTTGAAAAATTTAGACGCTAATCTATAAGTTGATAGCAAAATATTGGAAATTGGTTGGAAATTGTAGCCACAGCAACGCCATAAAGGGAAAAAGTTCCCAAAACCTGCCCCCCAAAAAATTACGATCTCGCTTATTAGGCCACTTGGAAAAATGGTTTTCGTTTTCTTTTGTTTGTTTACACTCATGTATCACTTACAAACAATAAAAAGAATTCATTAAATTACTCATGGCTTTTTATGCAGCCATGTTCGTTTTTTTGCTGTATTCCTATTTGAGCTTTCATAAAAATTAGTGGTCTTAGGCAATACACTACAAATTTATATTGAGCACAAACGACAAGGTTTCACCTATAAAACAAGACCAAAACTTTGATAATCGGATAAAAACTGTGGTCACAGTGACCGATCAAAGCCAGCGTTCAGCCGAGAAAATGGACAAGTTTTGGGCAAATCTGTTTCTATGCCTTCTTGGCACCGTAAAACATAAATTTCTCATGCAAAGTACTACATATTTATACTTGACGGAAAGTAAACAAAAGCAGCTATAAAACAAGACCAGAATTTTGACAATCAAATAAAAATTGTAGTCACAGCAAGCGATGAAAGCTGGAAATTTGCGCAAAAAACGCACGTGTTCTAGAAAGAGCTATTTCCATGGCCCCTACACGCCAGATAATATGTCTAAAACATTTTCCGACCATGAAAATACTAGTTTGGGTTAAGCCTTTAAATTAAAAATAATAAAACCGAAATTCGCGTGTTTAAGGGGAGAAAAATCCATTTAAAGTTTTGGGGTAGTGACACGTGAAAAATTGAAAAATTTTTGGCTTTCAGCCACTTAAACTGCCCTTAAACTTTTCCAAAGTACCGCAAATTGATACTTTTTGAAAAATTTAGACGCTAATCTATAAGTTGATAGCAAAATATTGGAAATTGGTTGGAAATTGTAGCCACAGCAATGCCATAAAGGGAAAAAGTTCCCAAAACCTGCCCCCCAAAAAATTACGATCTCGCTTATTAGGCCACTTGGAAAAATGGTTTTCATTTTCTTTTGTTTGTTTACACTCATGTATCACTTACAAACAATAAAAAGAATTCATTAAATTACTCATGGCTTTTTATGCAGCCATGTTCGTTTTTTTGCTGTATTCCTATTTGAGCTTTCATAAAAATTAGTGGTCTTAGGCAATACACTACAAATTTATATTGAGCACAAACGACAAGGTTTCACCTATAAAACAAGACCAAAACTTTGATAATCGGATAAAAACTGTGGTCACAGTGACCGATCAAAGCCAGCGTTCAGCCGAGAAAATGGACAAGTTTTGGGCAAATCTGTTTCTATGCCTTCTTGGCACCGTAAAACATAAATTTCTCATGCAAAGTACTACATATTTATACTTGACGGAAAGTAAACAAAAGCAGCTATAAAACAAGACCAGAATTTTGACAATCAAATAAAAATTGTAGTCACAGCAAGCGATGAAAGCTGGAAATTTGCGCAAAAAACGCACGTGTTCTAGAAAGAGCTATTTCCATGGCCCCTACACGCCAGATAATATGTCTAAAACATTTTCCGACCATGAAAATACTAGTTTGGGTTAAGCCTTTAAATTAAAAATAATAAAACCGAAATTCGCGTGTTTAAGGGGAGAAAAACCCATTTAAAGTTTTGGGGTAGTGACACGTGAAAAATTGAAAAATTTTTGGCTTTCAGCCACTTAAACTGCCCTTAAACTTTTCCAAAGTACCGCAAATTGATACTTTTTGAAAAATTTAGACGCTAATCTATAAGTTGATATCAAAATATTGGAAATTGGTTGGAAATTGTAGCCAAAGCAATGCCATAAAGGGAAAAAGTTCCCAAAACCTGCCCCCCAAAAAATTACGATCTCGCTTATTAGGCCACTTGGAAAAATGGTTTTCGTTTTCTTTTGTTTGTTTACACTCATGTATCACTTACAAACAATAAAAAGAATTCATTAAATTACTCATGGCTTTTTATGCAGCCATGTTCGTTTTTTTGCTGTATTCCTATTTGAGCTTTCATAAAAATTAGTGGTCTTAGGCAATACACTACAAATTTATATTGAGCACAAACGACAAGGTTTCACCTATAAAACAAGACCAAAACTTTGATAATCGGATAAAAACTGTGGTCACAGTGACCGATCAAAGCCAGCGTTCAGCCGAGAAAATGGACAAGTTTTGGGCAAATCTGTTTCTATGCCTTCTTGGCACCGTAAAACATAAATTTCTCATGCAAAGTACTACATATTTATACTTGACGGAAAGTAAACAAAAGCAGCTATAAAACAAGACCAGAATTTTGACAATCAAATAAAAATTGTAGTCACAGCAAGCGATGAAAGCTGGAAATTTGCGCAAAAAACGCACGTGTTCTAGAAAGAGCTATTTCCATGGCCCCTACACGCCAGATAATATGTCTAAAACATTTTCCGACCATGAAAATACTAGTTTGGGTTAAGCCTTTGAATTAAAACTAATAAAACCGAAATTCGCGTGTTTAAAGGGAGAAAAATCCATTTAAAGTTTTGGGGTAGTGACACGTGAAAAATTGAAAAATTTTTGGCTTTCAGCCACTTAAACTGCCCTTAAACTTTTCCAAAGTACCGCAAATTGATACTTTTTGAAAAATTTAGACGCTAATCTATAAGTTGATAGCAAAATATTGGAAATTGGTTGGAAATTGTAGCCACAGCAATGCCATAAAGGGAAAAAGTTCCCAAAACCTGCCCCCCAAAAATTTACGATCTCGCTTATTAGGCCACTTGGAAAAATGGTTTTCGTTTTCTTTTGTTTGTTTACACTCATGTATCACTTACAAACAATAAAAAGAATTCATTAAATTACTCATGGCTTTTTATGCAGCCATGTTTGTTTTTTTGCTGTATTCCTATTTGAGCTTTCATAAAAATTAGTGGTCTTAGGCAATACACTACAAATTTATATTGAGCACAAACGACAAGGTTTCACCTATAAAACAAGACCAAAACTTTGATAATCGGATAAAAACTGTGGTCACAGTGACCGATCAAAGCCAGCGTTCAGCCGAGAAAATGGACAAGTTTTGGGCAAATCTGTTTCTATGCCTTCTTGGAACCGTAAAACATAAATTTCTCATGCAAAGTACTACATATTTATACTTGACGGAAAGTAAACAAAAGCAGCTATAAAACAAGACCAGAATTTTGACAATCAAATAAAAATTGTAGTCACAGCAAGCGATGAAAGCTGGAAATTTGCGCAAAAAACGCACGTGTTCTAGAAAGAGCTATTTCCATGGCCCCTACACGCCAGATAATATGTCTAAAACATTTTCCGACCATGAAAATACTAGTTTGGGTTAAGCCTTTAAATTAAAAATAATAAAACCGAAATTCGCGTGTTTAAGGGGAGAAAAATCCATTTAAAGTTTTGGGGTAGTGACACGTGAAAAATTGAAAAATTTTTGGCTTTCAGCCACTTAAACTGCCCTTAAACTTTTCCAAAGTACCGCAAATTGATACTTTTTGAAAAATTTAGACGCTAATCTATAAGTTGATAGCAAAATATTGGAAATTGGTTGGAAATTGTAGCCACAGCAATGCCATAAAGGGAAAAAGTTCCCAAAACCTGCCCCCCAAAAAATTACGATCTCGCTTATTAGGCCACTTGGAAAAATGGTTTTCGTTTTCTTTTGTTTGTTTACACTCATGTATCACTTACCAACAATAAAAAGAATTCATTAAATTACTCATGGCTTTTTATGCAGCCATGTTCGTTTTTTTGCTGTATTCCTATTTGAGCTTTCATAAAAATTAGTGGTCTTAGGCAATACACTACAAATTTATATTGAGCACAAACGACAAGGTTTCACCTATAAAACAAGACCAAAACTTTGATAATCGGATAAAAACTGTGGTCACAGTGACCGATCAAAGCCAGCGTTCAGCCGAGAAAATGGACAAGTTTTGGGCAAATCTGTTTCTATGCCTTCTTGGAACCGTAAAACATAAATTTCTCATGCAAAGTACTACATATTTATACTTGACGGAAAGTAAACAAAAGCAGCTATAAAACAAGACCAGAATTTTGACAATCAAATAAAAATTGTAGTCACAGCAAGCGATGAAAGCTGGAAATTTGCGCAAACAACGCACGTGTTCTAGAAAGAGCTATTTCCATGGCCCCTACACGCCAGATAATATGTCTAAAACATTTTCCGACCATGAAAATACTAGTTTGGGTTAAGCCTTTAAATTAAAAATAATAAAACCGAAATTCGCGTGTTTAAGGGGAGAAAAATCCATTTAAAGTTTTGGGGTAGTGACACGTGAAAAATTGAAAAATTTTTGGCTTTCAGCCACTTAAACTGCCCTTAAACTTTTCCAAAGTACCGCAAATTGATACTTTTTGAAAAATTTAGACGCTAATCTATAAGTTGATAGCAAAATATTGGAAATTGGTTGGAAATTGTAGCCACAGCAATGCCATAAAGGGAAAAAGTTCCCAAAACCTGCCCCCCAAAAAATTACGATCTCGCTTATTAGGCCACTTGGAAAAATGGTTTTCGTTTTCTTTTGTTTGTTTACACTCATGTATCACTTACAAACAATAAAAAGAATTCATTAAATTACTCATGGCTTTTTATGCAGCCATGTTCGTTTTTTTGCTGTATTCCTATTTGAGCTTTCATAAAAATTAGTGGTCTTAGGCAATACACTACAAATTTATATTGAGCACAAACGACAAGGTTTCACCTATAAAACAAGACCAAAACTTTGATAATCGGATAAAAACTGTGGTCACAGTGACCGATCAAAGCCAGCGTTCAGCCGAGAAAATGGACAAGTTTTGGGCAAATCTGTTTCTATGCCTTCTTGGCACCGTAAAACATAAATTTCTCATGCAAAGTACTACATATTTATACTTGACGGAAAGTAAACAAAAGCAGCTATAAAACAAGACCAGAATTTTGACAATCAAATAAAAATTGTAGTCACAGCAAGCGATGAAAGCTGGAAATTTGCGCAAAAAACGCACGTGTTCTAGAAAGAGCTATTTCCATGGCCCCTACACGCCAGATAATATGTCTAAAACATTTTCCGACCATGAAAATACTAGTTTGGGTTAAGCCTTTAAATTAAAAATAATAAAACCGAAATTCGCGTGTTTAAGGGGAGAAAAATCCATTTAAAGTTTTGGGGTAGTGACACGTGAAAAATTGAAAAATTTTTGGCTTTCAGCCACTTAAACTGCCCTTAAACTTTTCCAAAGTACCGCAAATTGATACTTTTTGAAAAATTTAGACGCTAATCTATAAGTTGATAGCAAAATATTGGAAATTGGTTGGAAATTGTAGCCACAGCAATGCCATAAAGGGAAAAAGTTCCCAAAACCTGCCCCCCAAAAAATTACGATCTCGCTTATTAGGCCACTTGGAAAAATGGTTTTCGTTTTCTTTTGTTTGTTTACACTCATGTATCACTTACAAACAATAAAAAGAATTCATTAAATTACTCATGGCTTTTTATGCAGCCATGTTCGTTTTTTTGCTGTATTCCTATTTGAGCTTTCATAAAAATTAGTGGTCTTAGGCAATACACTACAAATTCATATTGAGCACAAACGACAAGGTTTCACCTATAAAACAAGACCAAAACTTTGATAATCGGATAAAAACTGTGGTCACAGTGACCGATCAAAGCCAGCGTTCAACCGAGAAAATGGACAAGTTTTGGGCAAATCTGTTTCTATGCCTTCTTGGCACCGTAAAACACAAATTTCTCATGCAAAGTACTACATATTTATACTTGACGGAAAGTAAACAAAAGCAGCTATAAAACAAGACCAGAATTTTGACAATCAAATAAAAATTGTAGTCACAGCAAGCGATGAAAGCTGGAAATTTGCGCAAAAAACGCACGTGTTCTAGAAAGAGCTATTTCCATGGCCCCTACACGCCAGATAATATGTCTAAAACATTTTCCGACCATGAAAATACTAGTTTGGGTTAAGCCTTTAAATTAAAAATAATAAAACCGAAATTCGCGTGTTTAAGGGGAGAAAAATCCATTTAAAGTTTTGGGGTAGTGACACGTGAAAAATTGAAAAATTTTTGGCTTTCAGCCACTTAAACTGCCCTTAAACTTTTCCAAAGTACCGCAAATTGATACTTTTTGAAAAATTTAGACGCTAATCTATAAGTTGATAGCAAAATATTGGAAATTGGTTGGAAATTGTAGCCACAGCAATGCCATAAAGGGAAAAAGTTCCCAAAACCTGCCCCCCAAAAAATTACGATCTCGCTTATTAGGCCACTTGGAAAAATGGTTTTCGTTTTCTTTTGTTTGTTTACACTCATGTATCACTTACAAACAATAAAAAGAATTCATTAAATTACTCATGGCTTTTTATGCAGCCATGTTCGTTTTTTTGCTGTATTCCTATTTGAGCTTTCATAAAAATTAGTGGTCTTAGGCAATACACTACAAATTTATATTGAGCACAAACGACAAGGTTTCACCTATAAAACAAGACCAAAACTTTGATAATCGGATAAAAACTGTGGTCACAGTGACCGATCAAAGCCAGCGTTCAGCCGAGAAAATGGACAAGTTTTGGGCAAATCTGTTTCTATGCCTTCTTGGCACCGTAAAACATAAATTTCTCATGCAAAGTACTACATATTTATACTTGACGGAAAGTAAACAAAAGCAGCTATCAAACAAGACCAGAATTTTGACAATCAAATAAAAATTGTAGTCACAGCAAGCGATGAAAGCTGGAAATTTGCGCAAAAAACGCACGTGTTCTAGAAAGAGCTATTTCCATGGCCCCTACACGCCAGATAATATGTCTAAAACATTTTCCGACCATGAAAATACTAGTTTGGGTTAAGCCTTTAAATTAAAAATAATAAAACCGAAATTCGCGTGTTTAAGGGGAGAAAAATCCATTTAAAGTTTTGGGGTAGTGACACGTGAAAAATTGAAAAATTTTTGGCTTTCAGCCACTTAAACTGCCCTTAAACTTTTCCAAAGTACCGCAAATTGATACTTTTTGAAAAATTTAGACGCTAATCTATAAGTTGATAGCAAAATATTGGAAATTGGTTGGAAATTGTAGCCACAGCAATGCCATAAAGGGAAAAAGTTCCCAAAACCTGCCCCCCAAAAAATTACGATCTCGCTTATTAGGCCACTTGGAAAAATGGTTTTCGTTTTCTTTTGTTTGTTTACACTCATGTATCACTTACAAACAATAAAAAGAATTCATTAAATTACTCATGGCTTTTTATGCAGCCATGTTCGTGTTTTTGCTGTATTCCTATTTGAGCTTTCATAAAAATTAGTGGTCTTAGGCAATACACTACAAATTTATATTGAGCACAAACGACAAGGTTTCACCTATAAAACAAGACCAAAACTTTGATAATCGGATAAAAACTGTGGTCACAGTGACCGATCAAAGCCAGCGTTCAGCCGAGAAAATGGACAAGTTTTGGGCAAATCTGTTTCTATGCCTTCTTGGCACCGTAAAACATAAATTTCTCATGCAAAGTACTACATATTTATACTTGACGGAAAGTAAACAAAAGCAGCTATAAAACAAGACCAGAATTTTGACAATCAAATAAAAATTGTAGTCACAGCAAGCGATGAAAGCTGGAAATTTGCGCAAAAAACGCACGTGTTCTAGAAAGAGCTATTTCCATGGCCCCTACACGCCAGATAATATGTCTAAAACATTTTCCGACCATGAAAATACTAGTTTGGGTTAAGCCTTTAAATTAAAAATAATAAAACTGAAATTCGCGTGTTTAAGGGGAGAAAAATCCATTTAAAGTTTTGGGGTAGTGACACGTGAAAAATTGAAAAATTTTTGGCTTTCAGCCACTTAAACTGCCCTTAAACTTTTCCAAAGTACCGCAAATTGATACTTTTTGAAAAATTTAGACGCTAATCTATAAGTTGATAGCAAAATATTGGAAATTGGTTGGAAATTGTAGCCACAGCAATGCCATAAAGGGAAAAAGTTCCCAAAACCTGCCCCCCAAAAAATTACGATCTCGCTTATTAGGCCACTTGGAAAAATGGTTTTCGTTTTCTTTTGTTTGTTTACACTCATGTATCACCTACAAACAATAAAAAGAATTCATTAAATTACTCATGGCTTTTTATGCAGCCATGTTCGTTTTTTTGCTGTATTCCTATTTGAGCTTTCATAAAAATTAGTGGTCTTAGGCAATACACTACAAATTTATATTGAGCACAAACGACAAGGTTTCACCTATAAAACAAGACCAAAACTTTGATAATCGGATAAAAACTGTGGTCACAGTGACCGATCAAAGCCAGCGTTCAGCCGAGAAAATGGACAAGTTTTGGGCAAATCTGTTTCTATGCCTTCTTGGAACCGTAAAACATAAATTTCTCATGCAAAGTACTACATATTTATACTTGACGGAAAGTAAACAAAAGCAGCTATAAAACAAGACCAGAATTTTGACAATCAAATAAAAATTGTAGTCACAGCAAGCGATGAAAGCTGGAAATTTGCGCAAACAACGCACGTGTTCCAGAAAGAGCTATTTCCATGGCCCCTACACGCCAGATAATATGTCTAAAACATTTTCCGACCATGAAAATACTAGTTTGGGTTAAGCCTTTAAATTAAAAATAATAAAACCGAAATTCGCGTGTTTAAGGGGAGAAAAATCCATTTAAAGTTTTGGGGTAGTGACACGTGAAAAATTGAAAAATTTTTGGCTTTCAGCCACTTAAACTGCCCTTAAACTTTTCCAAAGTACCGCAAATTGATACTTTTTGAAAAATTTAGACGCTAATCTATAAGTTGATAGCAAAATATTGGAAATTGGTTGGAAATTGTAGCCACAGCAATGCCATAAAGGGAAAAAGTTCCCAAAACCTGCCCCCCAAAAAATTACGATCTCGCTTATTAGGCCACTTGGAAAAATGGTTTTCGTTTTCTTTTGTTTGTTTACACTCATGTATCACTTACAAACAATAAAAAGAATTCATTAAATTACTCATGGCTTTTTATGCAGCCATGTTCGTTTTTTTGCTGTATTCCTATTTGAGCTTTCATAAAAATTAGTGGTCTTAGGCAATACACTACAAATTTATATTGAGCACAAACGACAAGGTTTCACCTATAAAACAAGACCAAAACTTTGATAATCGGATAAAAACTGTGGTCACAGTGACCGATCAAAGCCAGCGTTCAGCCGAGAAAATGGACAAGTTTTGGGCAAATCTGTTTCTATGCCTTCTTGGCACCGTAAAACATAAATTTCTCATGCAAAGTACTACATATTTATACTTGACGGAAAGTAAACAAAAGCAGCTATAAAACAAGACCAGAATTTTGACAATCAAATAAAAATTGTAGTCACAGCAAGCGATGAAAGCTGGAAATTTGCGCAAAAAACGCACGTGTTCTAGAAAGAGCTATTTCCATGGCCCCTACACGCCAGATAATATGTCTAAAACATTTTCCGACCATGAAAATACTAGTTTGGGTTAAGCCTTTAAATTAAAAATAATAAAACCGAAATTCGCGTGTTTAAGGGGAGAAAAATCCATTTAAAGTTTTGGGGTAGTGACACGTGAAAAATTGAAAAATTTTTGGCTTTCAGCCACTTAAACTGCCCTTAAACTTTTCCAAAGTACCGCAAATTGATACTTTTTGAAAAATTTAGACGCTAATCTATAAGTTGATAGCAAAATATTGGAAATTGGTTGGAAATTGTAGCCACAGCAATGCCATAAAGGGAAAAAGTTCCCAAAACCTGCCCCCCAAAAAATTACGATCTCGCTTATTAGGCCACTTGGAAAAATGGTTTTCGTTTTCTTTTGTTTGTTTACACTCATGTATCACTTACAAACAATAAAAAGAATTCATTAAATTACTCATGGCTTTTTATGCAGCCATGTTCGTTTTTTTGCTGTATTCCTATTTGAGCTTTCATAAAAATTAGTGGTCTTAGGCAATACACTACAAATTTATATTGAGCACAAACGACAAGGTTTCACCTATAAAACAAGACCAAAACTTTGATAATCGGATAAAAACTGTGGTCACAGTGACCGATCAAAGCCAGCGTTCAGCCGAGAAAATGGACAAGTTTTGGGCAAATCTGTTTTTATGCCTTCTTGGCACCGTAAAACATAAATTTCTCATGCAAAGTACTACATACTTATACTTGACGGAAAGTAAACAAAAGCAGCTATAAAACAAGACCAGAATTTTGACAATCAAATAAAAATTGTAGTCACAGCAAGCGATGAAAGCTGGAAATTTGCGCAAAAAACGCACGTGTTCTAGAAAGAGCTATTTCCATGGCCCCTACACGCCAGATAATATGTCTAAAACATTTTCCGACCATGAAAATACTGGTTTGGGTTAAGCCTTTAAATTAAAAATAATAAAACCGAAATTCGCGTGTTTAAGGGGAGAAAAATCCATTTAAAGTTTTGGGGTAGTGACACGTGAAAAATTGAAAAATTTTTGGCTTTCAGCCACTTAAACTGCCCTTAAACTTTTCCAAAGTACCGCAAATTGATACTTTTTGAAAAATTTAGACGCTAATCTATAAGTTGATAGCAAAATATTGGAAATTGGTTGGAAATTGTAGCCACAGCAATGCCATAAAGGGAAAAAGTTCCCAAAACCTGCCCCCCAAAAAATTACGATCTCGCTTATTAGGCCACTTGGAAAAATGGTTTTCGTTTTCTTTTGTTTGTTTACACTCATGTATCACTTACAAACAATAAAAAGAATTCATTAAATTACTCATGGCTTTTTATGCAGCCATGTTCGTTTTTTTGCTGTATTCCTATTTGAGCTTTCATAAAAATTAGTGGTCTTAGGCAATACACTACAAATTCATATTGAGCACAAACGACAAGGTTTCACCTATAAAACAAGACCAAAACTTTGATAATCGGATAAAAACTGTGGTCACAGTGACCGATCAAAGCCAGCGTTCAGCCGAGAAAATGGACAAGTTTTGGGCAAATCTGTTTCTATGCCTTCTTGGCACCGTAAAACACAAATTTCTCATGCAAAGTACTTTATATTTATACTTGACGGAAAGTAAACAAAAGCAGCTATAAAACAAGACCAGAATTTTGACAATCAAATAAAAATTGTAGTCACAGCAAGCGATGAAAGCTGGAAATTTGCGCAAAAAACGCACGTGTTCTAGAAAGAGCTATTTCCATGGCCCCTACACGCCAGATAATATGTCTAAAACATTTTCCGACCATGAAAATACTAGTTTGGGTTAAGCCTTTAAATTAAAAATAATAAAACCGAAATTCGCGTGTTTAAGGGGAGAAAAATCCATTTAAAGTTTTGGGGTAGTGACACGTGAAAAATTGAAAAATTTTTGGCTTTCAGCCACTTAAACTGCCCTTAAACTTTTCCAAAGTACCGCAAATTGATACTTTTTGAAAAATTTAGACGCTAATCTATAAGTTGATAGCAAAATATTGGAAATTGGTTGGAAATTGTAGCCACAGCAATGCCATAAAGGGAAAAAGTTCCCAAAACCTGCCCCCCAAAAAATTACGATCTCGCTTATTAGGCCACTTGGAAAAATGGTTTTCGTTTTCTTTTGTTTGTTTACACTCATGTATCACTTACAAACAATAAAAAGAATTCATTAAATTACTCATGGCTTTTTATGCAGCCATGTTCGTTTTTTTGCTGTATTCCTATTTGAGCTTTCATAAAAATTAGTGGTCTTAGGCAATACACTACAAATTTATATTGAGCACAAACGACAAGGTTTCACCTATAAAACAAGACCAAAACTTTGATAATCGGATAAAAACTGTGGTCACAGTGACCGATCAAAGCCAGCGTTCAGCCGAGAAAATGGACAAGTTTTGGGCAAATCTGTTTCTATGCCTTCTTGGCACCGTAAAACATAAATTTCTCATGCAAAGTACTACATATTTATACTTGACGGAAAGTAAACAAAAGCAGCTATCAAACAAGACCAGAATTTTGACAATCAAATAAAAATTGTAGTCACAGCAAGCGATGAAAGCTGGAAATTTGCGCAAAAAACGCACGTGTTCTAGAAAGAGCTATTTCCATGGCCCCTACACGCCAGATAATATGTCTAAAACATTTTCCGACCATGAAAATACTAGTTTGGGTTAAGCCTTTAAATTAAAAATAATAAAACCGAAATTCGCGTGTTTAAGGGGAGAAAAATCCATTTAAAGTTTTGGGGTAGTGACACGTGAAAAATTGAAAAATTTTTGGCTTTCAGCCACTTAAACTGCCCTTAAACTTTTCCAAAGTACCGCAAATTGATACTTTTTGAAAAATTTAGACGCTAATCTATAAGTTGATAGCAAAATATTGGAAATTGGTTGGAAATTGTAGCCACAGCAATGCCATAAAGGGAAAAAGTTCCCAAAACCTGCCCCCCAAAAAATTACGATCTCGCTTATTAGGCCACTTGGAAAAATGGTTTTCGTTTTCTTTTGTTTGTTTACACTCATGTATCACTTACAAACAATAAAAAGAATTCATTAAATTACTCATGGCTTTTTATGCAGCCATGTTCGTTTTTTTGCTGTATTCCTATTTGAGCTTTCATAAAAATTAGTGGTCTTAGGCAATACACTACAAATTTATATTGAGCACAAACGACAAGGTTTCACCTATAAAACAAGACCAAAACTTTGATAATCGGATAAAAACTGTGGTCACAGTGACCGATCAAAGCCAGCGTTCAGCCGAGAAAATGGACAAGTTTTGGGCAAATCTGTTTCTATGCCTTCTTGGCACCGTAAAACATAAATTTCTCATGCAAAGTACTACATATTTATACTTGACGGAAAGTAAACAAAAGCAGCTATAAAACAAGACCAGAATTTTGACAATCAAATAAAAATTGTAGTCACAGCAAGCGATGAAAGCTGGAAATTTGCGCAAAAAACGCACGTGTTCTAGAAAGAGCTATTTCCATGGCCCCTACACGCCAGATAATATGTCTAAAACATTTTCCGACCATGAAAATACTAGTTTGGGTTAAGCCTTTAAATTAAAAATAATAAAACGAAATTCGCGTGTTTAAGGGGAGAAAAATCCATTTAAAGTTTTGGGGTAGTGACACGTGAAAAATTGAAAAAATTTTGGCTTTTAGCCACTTAAACTGCCCTTAAACTTTTCCAAAGTACCGCAAATTGATACTTTTTGAAAAATTTAGACGCTAATCTATAAGTTGATAGCAAAATATTGGAAATTGGTTGGAAATTGTAGCCACAGCAATGCCATAAAGGGAAAAAGTTCCCAAAACCTGCCCCCCAAAAAATTACGATCTCGCTTATTAGGCCACTTGGAAAAATGGTTTTCGTTTTCTTTTGTTTGTTTACACTCATGTATCACTTACAAACAATAAAAAGAATTCATTAAATTACTCATGGCTTTTTATGCAGCCATGTTCGTTTTTTTGCTGTATTCCTATTTGAGCTTTCATAAAAATTAGTGGTCTTAGGCAATACACTACAAATTTATATTGAGCACAAACGACAAGGTTTCACCTATAAAACAAGACCAAAACTTTGATAATCGGATAAAAACTGTGGTCACAGTGACCGATCAAAGCCAGCGTTCAGCCGAGAAAATGGACAAGTTTCGGGCAAATCTGTTTCTATGCCTTCTTGGCACCGTAAAACATAAATTTCTCATGCAAAGTACTACATATTTATACTTGACGGAAAGTAAACAAAAGCAGCTATAAAACAAGACCAGAATTTTGACAATCAAATAAAAATTGTAGTCACAGCAAGCGATGAAAGCTGGAAATTTGCGCAAAAAACGCACGTGTTCTAGAAAGAGCTATTTCCATGGCCCCTACACGCCAGATAATATGTCTAAAACATTTTCCGACCATGAAAATACTAGTTTGGGTTAAGCCTTTAAATTAAAAATAATAAAACCGAAATTCGCGTGTTTAAGGGGAGAAAAATCCATTTAAAGTTTTGGGGTAGTGACACGTGAAAAATTGAAAAATTTTTGGCTTTCAGCCACTTAAACTGCCCTTAAACTTTTCCAAAGTACCGCAAATTGATACTTTTTGAAAAATTTAGACGCTAATCTATAAGTTGATAGCAAAATATTGGAAATTGGTTGGAAATTGTAGCCACAGCAATGCCATAAAGGGAAAAAGTTCCCAAAACCTGCCCCCCAAAAAATTACGATCTCGCTTATTAGGCCACTTGGAAAAATGGTTTTCGTTTTCTTTTGTTTGTTTACACTCATGTATCACTTACAAACAATAAAAAGAATTCATTAAATTACTCATGGCTTTTTATGCAGCCATGTTCGTTTTTTTGCTGTATTCCTATTTGAGCTTTCATAAAAATTAGTGGTCTTAGGCAATACACTACAAATTTATATTGAGCACAAACGACAAGGTTTCACCTATAAAACAAGACCAAAACTTTGATAATCGGATAAAAACTGTGGTCACAGTGACCGATCAAAGCCAGCGTTCAGCCGAGAAAATGGACAAGTTTCGGGCAAATCTGTTTCTATGCCTTCTTGGCACCGTAAAACATAAATTTCTCATGCAAAGTACTACATATTTATACTTGACGGAAAGTAAACAAAAGCAGCTATAAAACAAGACCAGAATTTTGACAATCAAATAAAAATTGTAGTCACAGCAAGCGATGAAAGCTGGAAATTTGCGCAAAAAACGCACGTGTTCTAGAAAGAGCTATTTCCATGGCCCCTACACGCCAGATAATATGTCTAAAACATTTTCCGACCATGAAAATACTAGTTTGGGTTAAGCCTTTAAATTAAAAATAATAAAACCGAAATTCGCGTGTTTAAGGGGAGAAAAATCCATTTAAAGTTTTGGGGTAGTGACACGTGAAAAATTGAAAAATTTTTGGCTTTCAGCCACTTAAACTGCCCTTAAACTTTTCCAAAGTACCGCAAATTGATACTTTTTGAAAAATTTAGACGCTAATCTATAAGTTGATAGCAAAATATTGGAAATTGGTTGGAAATTGTAGCCACAGCAATGCCATAAAGGGAAAAAGTTCCCAAAACCTGCCCCCCAAAAAATTACGATCTCGCTTATTAGGCCACTTGGAAAAATGGTTTTCATTTTCTTTTGTTTGTTTACACTCATGTATCACTTACAAACAATAAAAAGAATTCATTAAATTACTCATGGCTTTTTATGCAGCCATGTTCGTTTTTTTGCTGTATTCCTATTTGAGCTTTCATAAAAATTAGTGGTCTTAGGCAATACACTACAAATTTATATTGAGCACAAACGACAAGGTTTCACCTATAAAACAAGACCAAAACTTTGATAATCGGATAAAAACTGTGGTCACAGTAACCGATCAAAGCCAGCGTTCAGCCGAGAAAATGGACAAGTTTTGGGCAAATCTGTTTCTATGCCTTCTTGGCACCGTAAAACATAAATTTCTCATGCAAAGTACTACATATTTATACTTGACGGAAAGTAAACAAAAGCAGCTATAAAACAAGACCAGAATTTTGACAATCAAATAAAAATTGTAGTCACAGCAAGCGATGAAAGCTGGAAATTTGCGCAAAAAACGCACGTGTTCTAGAAAGAGCTATTTCCATGGCCCCTACACGCCAGATAATATGTCTAAAACATTTTCCGACCATGAAAATACTAGTTTGGGTTAAGCCTTTAAATTAAAAATAATAAAACCGAAATTCGCGTGTTTAAGGGGAGAAAAATCCATTTAAAGTTTTGGGGTAGTGACACGTGAAAAATTGAAAAATTTTTGGCTTTCAGCCACTTAAACTGCCCTTAAACTTTTCCAAAGTACCGCAAATTGATACTTTTTGAAAAATTTAGACGCTAATCTATAAGTTGATAGCAAAATATTGGAAATTGGTTGGAAATTGTAGCCACAGCAATGCCATAAAGGGAAAAAGTTCCCAAAACCTGCCCCCCAAAAAATTACGATCTCGCTTATTAGGCCACTTGGAAAAATGGTTTTCGTTTTCTTTTGTTTGTTTACACTCATGTATCACTTACAAACAATAAAAAGAATTCATTAAATTACTCATGGCTTTTTATGCAGCCATGTTCGTTTTTTTGCTGTATTCCTATTTGAGCTTTCATAAAAATTAGTGGTCTTAGGCAATACACTACAAATTTATATTGAGCACAAACGACAAGGTTTCACCTATAAAACAAGACCAAAACTTTGATAATCGGATAAAAACTGTGGTCACAGTGACCGATCAAAGCCAGCGTTCAGCCGAGAAAATGGACAAGTTTCGGGCAAATCTGTTTCTATGCCTTCTTGGCACCGTAAAACATAAATTTCTCATGCAAAGTACTACATATTTATACTTGACGGAAAGTAAACAAAAGCAGCTATAAAAGAAGACCAGAATTTTGACAATCAAATAAAAATTGTAGTCACAGCAAGCGATGAAAGCTGGAAATTTGCGCAAAAAACGCACGTGTTCTAGAAAGAGCTATTTCCATGGCCCCTACACGCCAGATAATATGTCTAAAACATTTTCCGACCATGAAAATACTAGTTTGGGTTAAGCCTTTAAATTAAAAATAATAAAACCGAAATTCGCGTGTTTAAGGGGAGAAAAATCCATTTAAAGTTTTGGGGTAGTGACACGTGAAAAATTGAAAAATTTTTGGCTTTCAGCCACTTAAACTGCCCTTAAACTTTTCCAAAGTACCGCAAATTGATACTTTTTGAAAAATTTAGACGCTAATCTATAAGTTGATAGCAAAATATTGGAAATTGGTTGGAAATTGTAGCCACAGCAATGCCATAAAGGGAAAAAGTTCCCAAAACCTGCCCCCCAAAAAATTACGATCTCGCTTATTAGGCCACTTGGAAAAATGGTTTTCATTTTCTTTTGTTTGTTTACACTCATGTATCACTTACAAACAATAAAAAGAATTCATTAAATTACTCATGGCTTTTTATGCAGCCATGTTCGTTTTTTTGCTGTATTCCTATTTGAGCTTTCATAAAAATTAGTGGTCTTAGGCAATACACTACAAATTTATATTGAGCACAAACGACAAGGTTTCACCTATAAAACAAGACCAAAACTTTGATAATCGGATAAAAACTGTGGTCACAGTGACCGATCAAAGCCAGCGTTCAGCCGAGAAAATGGACAAGTTTTGGGCAAATCTGTTTCTATGCCTTCTTGGCACCGTAAAACATAAATTTCTCATGCAAAGTACTACATATTTATACTTGACGGAAAGTAAACAAAAGCAGCTATAAAACAACACCAGAATTTTGACAATCAAATAAAAATTGTAGTCACAGCAAGCGATGAAAGCTGGAAATTTGCGCAAAAAACGCACGTGTTCTAGAAAGAGCTATTTCCATGGCCCCTACACGCCAGATAATATGTCTAAAACATTTTCCGACCATGAAAATACTAGTTTGGGTTAAGCCTTTAAATTAAAAATAATAAAACCGAAATTCGCGTGTTTAAGGGGAGAAAAATCCATTTAAAGTTTTGGGGTAGTGACACGTGAAAAATTGAAAAATTTTTGGCTTTCAGCCACTTAAACTGCCCTTAAACTTTTCCAAAGTACCGCAAATTGATACTTTTTGAAAAATTTAGACGCTAATCTATAAGTTGATAGCAAAATATTGGAAATTGGTTGGAAATTGTAGCCACAGCAATGCCATAAAGGGAAAAAGTTCCCAAAACCTGCCCCCCAAAAAATTACGATCTCGCTTATTAGGCCACTTGGAAAAATGGTTTTCGTTTTCTTTTGTTTGTTTACACTCATGTATCACTTACAAACAATAAAAAGAATTCATTAAATTACTCATGGCTTTTTATGCAGCCATGTTCGTTTTTTTGCTGTATTCCTATTTGAGCTTTCATAAAAATTAGTGGTCTTAGGCAATACACTACAAATTTATATTGAGCACAAACGACAAGGTTTCACCTATAAAACAAGACCAAAACTTTGATAATCGGATAAAAACTGTGGTCACAGTGACCGATCAAAGCCAGCGTTCAGCCGAGAAAATGGACAAGTTTCGGGCAAATCTGTTTCTATGCCTTCTTGGCACCGTAAAACATAAATTTCTCATGCAAAGTACTACATATTTATACTTGACGGAAAGTAAACAAAAGCAGCTATAAAACAAGACCAGAATTTTGACAATCAAATAAAAATTGTAGTCACAGCAAGCGATGAAAGCTGGAAATTTGCGCAAAAAACGCACGTGTTCTAGAAAGAGCTATTTCCATGGCCCCTACACGCCAGATAATATGTCTAAAACATTTTCCGACCATGAAAATACTAGTTTGGGTTAAGCCTTTAAATTAAAAATAATAAAACCGAAATTCGCGTGTTTAAGGGGAGAAAAATCCATTTAAAGTTTTGGGGTAGTGACACGTGAAAAATTGAAAAATTTTTGGCTTTCAGCCACTTAAACTGCCCTTAAACTTTTCCAAAGTACCGCAAATTGATACTTTTTGAAAAATTTAGACGCTAATCTATAAGTTGATAGCAAAATATTGGAAATTGGTTGGAAATTGTAGCCACAGCAATGCCATAAAGGGAAAAAGTTCCCAAAACCTGCCCCCCAAAAAATTACGATCTCGCTTATTAGGCCACTTGGAAAAATGGTTTTCATTTTCTTTTGTTTGTTTACACTCATGTATCACTTACAAACAATAAAAAGAATTCATTAAATTACTCATGGCTTTTTATGCAGCCATGTTCGTTTTTTTGCTGTATTCCTATTTGAGCTTTCATAAAAATTAGTGGTCTTAGGCAATACACTACAAATTTATATTGAGCACAAACGACAAGGTTTCACCTATAAAACAAGACCAAAACTTTGATAATCGGATAAAAACTGTGGTCACAGTAACCGATCAAAGCCAGCGTTCAGCCGAGAAAATGGACAAGTTTTGGGCAAATCTGTTTCTATGCCTTCTTGGCACCGTAAAACATAAATTTCTCATGCAAAGTACTACATATTTATACTTGACGGAAAGTAAACAAAAGCAGCTATAAAACAAGACCAGAATTTTGACAATCAAATAAAAATTGTAGTCACAGCAAGCGATGAAAGCTGGAAATTTGCGCAAAAAACGCACGTGTTCTAGAAAGAGCTATTTCCATGGCCCCTACACGCCAGATAATATGTCTAAAACATTTTCCGACCATGAAAATACTAGTTTGGGTTAAGCCTTTAAATTAAAAATAATAAAACCGAAATTCGCGTGTTTAAGGGGAGAAAAATCCATTTAAAGTTTTGGGGTAGTGACACGTGAAAAATTGAAAAATTTTTGGCTTTCAGCCACTTAAACTGCCCTTAAACTTTTCCAAAGTACCGCAAATTGATACTTTTTGAAAAATTTAGACGCTAATCTATAAGTTGATAGCAAAATATTGGAAATTGGTTGGAAATTGTAGCCACAGCAATGCCATAAAGGGAAAAAGTTCCCAAAACCTGCCCCCCAAAAAATTACGATCTCGCTTATTAGGCCACTTGGAAAAATGGTTTTCGTTTTCTTTTGTTTGTTTACACTCATGTATCACTTACAAACAATAAAAAGAATTCATTAAATTACTCATGGCTTTTTATGCAGCCATGTTCGTTTTTTTGCTGTATTCCTATTTGAGCTTTCATAAAAATTAGTGGTCTTAGGCAATACACTACAAATTTATATTGAGCACAAACGACAAGGTTTCACCTATAAAACAAGACCAAAACTTTGATAATCGGATAAAAACTGTGGTCACAGTGACCGATCAAAGCCAGCGTTCAGCCGAGAAAATGGACAAGTTTTGGGCAAATCTGTTTCTATGCCTTCTTGGCACCGTAAAACATAAATTTCTCATGCAAAGTACTACATATTTATACTTGACGGAAAGTAAACAAAAGCAGCTATAAAACAAGACCAGAATTTTGACAATCAAATAAAAATTGTAGTCACAGCAAGCGATGAAAGCTGGAAATTTGCGCAAAAAACGCACGTGTTCTAGAAAGAGCTATTTCCATGGCCCCTACACGCCAGATAATATGTCTAAAACATTTTCCGACCATGAAAATACTAGTTTGGGTTAAGCCTTTAAATTAAAAATAATAAAACCGAAATTCGCGTGTTTAAGGGGAGAAAAATCCATTTAAAGTTTTGGGGTAGTGACACGTGAAAAATTGAAAAATTTTTGGCTTTCAGCCACTTAAACTGCCCTTAAACTTTTCCAAAGTACCGCAAATTGATACTTTTTGAAAAATTTAGACGCTAATCTATAAGTTGATAGCAAAATATTGGAAATTGGTTGGAAATTGTAGCCACAGCAATGCCATAAAGGGAAAAAGTTCCCAAAACCTGCCCCCCAAAAAATTACGATCTCGCTTATTAGGCCACTTGGAAAAATGGTTTTCGTTTTCTTTTGTTTGTTTACACTCATGTATCACTTACAAACAATAAAAAGAATTCATTAAATTACTCATGGCTTTTTATGCAGCCATGTTCGTTTTTTTGCTGTATTCCTATTTGAGCTTTCATAAAAATTAGTGGTCTTAGGCAATACACTACAAATTTATATTGAGCACAAACGACAAGGTTTCACCTATAAAACAAGACCAAAACTTTGATAATCGGATAAAAACTGTGGTCACAGTGACCGATCAAAGCCAGCGTTCAGCCGAGAAAATGGACAAGTTTTGGGCAAATCTGTTTCTATGCCTTCTTGGCACCGTAAAACATAAATTTCTCATGCAAAGTACTACATATTTATACTTGACGGAAAGTAAACAAAAGCAGCTATAAAACAAGACCAGAATTTTGACAATCAAATAAAAATTGTAGTCACAGCAAGCGATGAAAGCTGGAAATTTGCGCAAAAAACGCACGTGTTCTAGAAAGAGCTATTTCCATGGCCCCTACATGCCAGATAATATGTCTAAAACATTTTCCGACCATGAAAATACTAGTTCGGGTTAAGCCTTTAAATTAAAAATAATAAAACCGAAATTCGCGTGTTTAAGGGGAGAAAAATCCATTTAAAGTTTTGGGGTAGTGACACGTGAAAAATTGAAAAATTTTTGGCTTTCAGCCACTTAAACTGCCCTTAAACTTTTCCAAAGTACCGCAAATTGATACTTTTTGAAAAATTTAGACGCTAATCTATAAGTTGATAGCAAAATATTGGAAATTGGTTGGAAATTGTAGCCACAGCAATGCCATAAAGGGAAAAAGTTCCCAAAACCTGCCCCCCAAAAAATTACGATCTCGCTTATTAGGCCACTTGGAAAAATGGTTTTCGTTTTCTTTTGCTTGTTTACACTCATGTATCACTTACAAACAATAAAAAGAAATCATTAAATTACTCATGGCTTTTTATGCAGCCATGTTCGTTTTTTTGCTGTATTCCTATTTGAGCTTTCATAAAAATTAGTGGTCTTAGGCAATACACTACAAATTTATATTGAGCACAAACGACAAGGTTTCACCTATAAAACAAGACCAAAACTTTGATAATCGGATAAAAACTGTGGTCACAGTGACCGATCAAAGCCAGCGTTCAGCCGAGAAAATGGACAAGTTTTGGGCAAATCTGTTTCTATGCCTTCTTGGCACCGTAAAACATAAATTTCTCATGCAAAGTACTACATATTTATACTTGACGGTAAGTAAACAAAAGCAGCTATAAAACAAGACCAGAATTTTGACAATCAAATAAAAATTGTAGTCACAGCAAGCGATGAAAGCTGGAAATTTGCGCAAAAAACGCACGTGTTCTAGAAAGAGCTATTTCCATGGCCCCTACACGCCAGATAATATGTCTAAAACATTTTCCGTCCATGAAAATACGAGTTTGGGTTAAGCCTTTAAATTAAAAATAATAAAACCGAAATTCGCGTGTTTAAGGGGAGAAAAATCCATTTAAAGTTTTGGGGTAGTGACACGTGAAAAATTGAAAAATTTTTGGCTTTCAGCCACTTAAACTGCCCTTAAACTTTTCCAAAGTACCGCAAATTGATACTTTTTGAAAAATTTAGACGCTAATCTATAAGTTGACAGCAAAATATTGGAAATTGGTTGGAAATTGTAGCCACAGCAATGCCATAAAGGGAAAAAGTTCCCAAAACCTGCCCCCCAAAAAATTACGATCTCGCTTATTAGGCCACTTGGAAAAATGGTTTTCATTTTCTTTTGTTTGTTTACACTCATGTATCACTTACAAACAATAAAAAGAATTCATTAAATTACTCATGGCTTTTTATGCAGCCATGTTCGTTTTTTTGCTGTATTCCTATTTGAGCTTTCATAAAAATTAGTGGTCTTAGGCAATACACTACAAATTTATATTGAGCACAAACTACAAGGTTTCACCTATAAAACAAGACCAAAACTTTGATAATCGGATAAAAACTGTGGTCACAGTGACCGATCAAAGCCAGCGTTCAGCCGAGAAAATGGACAAGTTTTGGGCAAATCTGTTTCTATGCCTTCTTGGCACCGTAAAACATAAATTTCTCATGCAAAGTACTACATATTTGTACTTGACGGAAAGTAAACAAAAGCAGCTATAAAACAAGACCAGAATTTTGACAATCAAATAAAAATTGTAGTCACAGCAAGCGATGAAAGCTGGAAATTTGCGCAAAAAACGCACGTGTTCTAGAAAGAGCTATTTCCATGGCCCCTACACGCCAGATAATATGTCTAAAACATTTTCCGACCATGAAAATACTAGTTTGGGTTAAGCCTTTAAATTAAAAATAATAAAACCGAAATTCGCGTGTTTAAGGGGAGAAAAATCCATTTAAAGTTTTGGGGTAGTGACACGTGAAAAATTGAAAAATTTTTGGCTTTCAGCCACTTAAACTGCCCTTAAACTTTTCCAAAGTACCGCAAATTGATACTTTTTGAAAAATTTAGACGCTAATCTATAAGTTGATAGCAAAATATTGGAAATTGGTTGGAAATTGTAGCCACAGCAATGCCATAAAGGGAAAAAGTTCCCAAAACCTGCCCCCCAAAAAATTACGATCTCGCTTATTAGGCCACTTGGAAAAATGGTTTTCATTTTCTTTTGTTTGTTTACACTCATGTATCACTTACAAACAATAAAAAGAATTCATTAAATTACTCATGGCTTTTTATGCAGCCATGTTCGTTTTTTTGCTGTATTCCTATTTGAGCTTTCATAAAAATTAGTGGTCTTAGGCAATACACTACAAATTTATATTGAGCACAAACTACAAGGTTTCACCTATAAAACAAGACCAAAACTTTGATAATCGGATAAAAACTGTGGTCACAGTGACCGATCAAAGCCAGCGTTCAGCCGAGAAAATGGACAAGTTTTGGGCAAATCTGTTTCTATGCCTTCTTGGCACCGTAAAACATAAATTTCTCATGCAAAGTACTACATATTTATACTTGACGGAAAGTAAACAAAAGCAGCTATAAAACAAGACCAGAATTTTGACAATCAAATAAAAATTGTAGTCACAGCAAGCGATGAAAGCTGGAAATTTGCGCAAAAAACGCACGTGTTCTAGAAAGAGCTATTTCAATGGCCCCTACACGCCAGATAATATGTCTAAAACATTTTCCGACCATGAAAATACTAGTTTGGGTTAAGCCTTTAAATTAAAAATAATAAAACCGAAATTCGCGTGTTTAAGGGGAGAAAAATCCATTTAAAGTTTTGGGGTAGTGACACGTGAAAAATTGAAAAATTTTTGGCTTTCAGCCACTTAAACTGCCCTTAAACTTTTCCAAAGTACCGCAAATTGATACTTTTTGAAAAATTTAGACGCTAATCTATAAGTTGATAGCAAAATATTGGAAATTGGTTGGAAATTGTAGCCACAGCAATGCCATAAAGGGAAAAAGTTCCCAAAACCTGCCCCCCAAAAAATTACGATCTCGCTTATTAGGCCACTTGGAAAAATGGTTTTCGTTTTCTTTTGTTTGTTTACACTCATGTATCACTTACAAACAATAAAAAGAATTCATTAAATTACTCATGGCTTTTTATGCAGCCATGTTCGTTTTTTTGCTGTATTCCTATTTGAGCTTTCATAAAAATTAGTGGTCTTAGGCAATACACTACAAATTTATATTGAGCACAAACTACAAGGTTTCACCTATAAAACAAGACCAAAACTTTGATAATCGGATAAAAACTGTGGTCACAGTGACCGATCAAAGCCAGCGTTCAGCCGAGAAAATGGACAAGTTTTGGGCAAATCTGTTTCTATGCCTTCTTGGCACCGTAAAACATAAATTTCTCATGCAAAGTACTACATATTTGTACTTGACGGAAAGTAAACAAAAGCAGCTATAAAACAAGACCAGAATTTTGACAATCAAATAAAAATTGTAGTCACAGCAAGCGATGAAAGCTGGAAATTTGCGCAAAAAACGCACGTGTTCTAGAAAGAGCTATTTCCATGGCCCCTACACGCCAGATAATATGTCTAAAACATTTTCCGACCATGAAAATACTAGTTTGGGTTAAGCCTTTAAATTAAAAATAATAAAACCGAAATTCGCGTGTTTAAGGGGAGAAAAATCCATTTAAAGTTTTGGGGTAGTGACACGTGAAAAATTGAAAAATTTTTGGCTTTCAGCCACTTAAACTGCCCTTAAACTTTTCCAAAGTACCGCAAATTGATACTTTTTGAAAAATTTAGACGCTAATCTATAAGTTGATAGCAAAATATTGGAAATTGGTTGGAAATTGTAGCCACAGCAATGCCATAAAGGGAAAAAGTTCCCAAAACCTGCCCCCCAAAAAATTACGATCTCGCTTATTAGGCCACTTGGAAAAATGGTTTTCATTTTCTTTTGTTTGTTTACACTCATGTATCACTTACAAACAATAAAAAGAATTCATTAAATTACTCATGGCTTTTTATGCAGCCATGTTCGTTTTTTTGCTGTATTCCTATTTGAGCTTTCATAAAAATTAGTGGTCTTAGGCAATACACTACAAATTTATATTGAGCACAAACTACAAGGTTTCACCTATAAAACAAGACCAAAACTTTGATAATCGGATAAAAACTGTGGTCACAGTGACCGATCAAAGCCAGCGTTCAGCCGAGAAAATGGACAAGTTTTGGGCAAATCTGTTTCTATGCCTTCTTGGCACCGTAAAACATAAATTTCTCATGCAAAGTACTACATATTTATACTTGACGGAAAGTAAACAAAAGCAGCTATAAAACAAGACCAGAATTTTGACAATCAAATAAAAATTGTAGTCACAGCAAGCGATGAAAGCTGGAAATTTGCGCAAAAAACGCACGTGTTCTAGAAAGAGCTATTTCCATGGCCCCTACACGCCAGATAATATGTCTAAAACATTTTCCGACCATGAAAATACTAGTTTGGGTTAAGCCTTTAAATTAAAAATAATAAAACCGAAATTCGCGTGTTTAAGGGGAGAAAAATCCATTTAAAGTTTTGGGGTAGTGACACGTGAAAAATTGAAAAATTTTTGGCTTTCAGCCACTTAAACTGCCCTTAAACTTTTCCAAAGTACCGCAAATTGATACTTTTTGAAAAATTTAGACGCTAATCTATAAGTTGATAGCAAAATATTGGAAATTGGTTGGAAATTGTAGCCACAGCAATGCCATAAAGGGAAAAAGTTCCCAAAACCTGCCCCCCAAAAAATTACGATCTCGCTTATTAGGCCACTTGGAAAAATGGTTTTCGTTTTCTTTTGTTTGTTTACACTCATGTATCACTTACAAACAATAAAAAGAATTCATTAAATTACTCATGGCTTTTTATGCAGCCATGTTCGTTTTTTTGCTGTATTCCTATTTGAGCTTTCATAAAAATTAGTGGTCTTAGGCAATACACTACAAATTTATATTGAGCACAAACTACAAGGTTTCACCTATAAAACAAGACCAAAACTTTGATAATAAATATTGGAAATTGGTTGGAAATTGTAGCCACAGCAATGCCATAAAGGGAAAAAGTTCCCAAAACCTGCCCCCCAAAAAATTACGATCTCGCTTATTAGGCCACTTGGAAAAATGGTTTTCGTTTTCTTTTGTTTGTTTACACTCATGTATCACTTACAAACAATAAAAAGAATTCATTAAATTACTCATGGCTTTTTATGCAGCCATGTTCGTTTTTTTGCTGTATTCCTATTTGAGCTTTCATAAAAATTAGTGGTCTTAGGCAATACACTACAAATTTATATTGAGCACAAACTACAAGGTTTCACCTATAAAACAAGGCCAAAACTTTGAAAATCGGATAAAAACTGTGGTCACAGTGACCGATCAAAGCCAGCGTTCAGCCGAGAAAATGGACAAGTTTTGGGCAAATCTGTTTCTATGCCTTCTTAGCACCGTAAAACATAAATTTCTCATGCAAAGTACTACATATTTATACTTGACGGAAAGTAAACAAAAGCAGCTATAAAACAAGACCAGAATTTTGACAATCAAATAAAAATTGTAGTCACAGCAAGCGATGAAAGCTGGAAATTTGCGCAAAAAACGCACGTGTTCTAGAAAGAGCTATTTCCATGGCCCCTACACGCCAGATAATATGTCTAAAACATTTTCCGACCATGAAAATACTAGTTTGGGTTAAGCCTTTAAATTAAAAATAATAAAACCGAAATTCGCGTGTTTAAGGGGAGAAAAATCCATTTAAAGTTTTGGGGTAGTGACACGTGAAAAATTGAAAAATTTTTGGCTTTCAGCCACTTAAACTGCCCTTAAACTTTTCCAAAGTACCGCAAATTGATACTTTTTGAAAAATTTAGACGCTAATCTATAAGTTGATAGCAAAATATTGGAAATTGGTTGGAAATTGTAGCCACAGCAATGCCATAAAGGGAAAAAGTTCCCAAAACCTGCCCCCCAAAAAATTACGATCTCGCTTATTAGGCCACTTGGAAAAATGGTTTTCGTTTTCTTTTGTTTGTTTACACTCATGTATCACTTACAAACAATAAAAAGAATTCATTAAATTACTCATGGCTTTTTATGCAGCCATGTTCGTTTTTTTGCTGTATTCCTATTTGAGCTTTCATAAAAATTAGTGGTCTTAGGCAATACACCACAAATTTATATTGAGCACAAACGACAAGGTTTCACCTATAAAACAAGACCAAAACTTTGATAATCGGATAAAAACTGTGGTCACAGTGACCGATCAAAGCCAGCGTTCAGCCGAGAAAATGGACAAGTTTTGGGCAAATCTGTTTCTATGCCTTCTTGGCACCGTAAAACATAAATTTCTCATGCAAAGTACTACATATTTATACTTGACGGAAAGTAAACAAAAGCAGCTATAAAACAAGACCAGAATTTTGACAATCAAATAAAAATTGTAGTCACAGCAAGCGATGAAAGCTGGAAATTTGCGCAAAAAACGCACGTGTTCTAGAAAGAGCTATTTCCATGGCCCCTACACGCCAGATAATATGTCTAAAACATTTTCCGACCATGAAAATACTAGTTTGGGTTAAGCCTTTAAATTAAAAATAATAAAACCGAAATTCGCGTGTTTAAGGGGAGAAAAATCCATTTAAAGTTTTGGGGTAGTGACACGTGAAAAATTGAAAAATTTTTGGCTTTCAGCCACTTAAACTGCCATTAAACTTTTCCAAAGTACCGCAAATTGATACTTTTTGAAAAATTTAGACGCTAATCTATAAGTTGATAGCAAAATATTGGAAATTGGTTGGAAATTGTAGCCACAGCAATGCCATAAAGGGAAAAAGTTCCCAAAACCTGCCCCCCAAAAAATTACGATCTCGCTTATTAGGCCACTTGGAAAAATGGTTTTCGTTTTCTTTTGTTTGTTTACACTCATGTATCACTTACAAACAATAAAAAGAATTCATTAAATTACTCATGGCTTTTTATGCAGCCATGTTCGTTTTTTTGCTGTATTCCTATTTGAGCTTTCATAAAAATTAGTGGTCTTAGGCAATACACTACAAATTTATATTGAGCACAAACGACAAGGTTTCACCTATAAAACAAGACCAAAACTTTGATAATCGGATAAAAACTGTGGTCACAGTGACCGATCAAAGCCAGCGTTCAGCCGAGAAAATGGACAAGTTTTGGGCAAATCTGTTTCTATGCCTTCTTGGCACCGTAAAACATAAATTTCTCATGCAAAGTACTACATATTTATACTTGACGGAAAGTAAACAAAAGCAGCTATCAAACAAGACCAGAATTTTGACAATCAAATAAAAATTGTAGTCACAGCAAGCGATGAAAGCTGGAAATTTGCGCAAAAAACGCACGTGTTCTAGAAAGAGCTATTTCCATGGCCCCTACACGCCAGATAATATGTCTAAAACATTTTCCGACCATGAAAATACTAGTTTGGGTTAAGCCTTTAAATTAAAAATAATAAAACCGAAATTCGCGTGTTTAAGGGGAGAAAAATCCATTTAAAGTTTTGGGGTAGTGACACGTGAAAAATTGAAAAATTTTTGGCTTTCAGCCACTTAAACTGCCCTTAAACTTTTCCAAAGTACCGCAAATTGATACTTTTTGAAAAATTTAGACGCTAATCTATAAGTTGATAGCAAAATATTGGAAATTGGTTGGAAATTGTAGCCACAGCAATGCCATAAAGGGAAAAAGTTCCCAAAACCTGCCCCCCAAAAAATTACGATCTCGCTTATTAGGCCACTTGGAAAAATGGTTTTCGTTTTCTTTTGTTTGTTTACACTCATGTATCACTTACAAACAATAAAAAGAATTCATTAAATTACTCATGGCTTTTTATGCAGCCATGTTCGTTTTTTTGCTGTATTCCTATTTGAGCTTTCATAAAAATTAGTGGTCTTAGGCAATACACTACAAATTTATATTGAGCACAAACGACAAGGTTTCACCTATAAAACAAGACCAAAACTTTGATAATCGGATAAAAACTGTGGTCACAGTGACCGATCAAAGCCAGCGTTCAGCCGAGAAAATGGACAAGTTTTGGGCAAATCTGTTTCTATGCCTTCTTGGCACCGTAAAACATAAATTTCTCATGCAAAGTACTACATATTTATACTTGACGAAAAGTAAACAAAAGCAACTATAAAACAAGACCAGAATTTTGACAATCAAATAAAAATTGTAGTCACAGCAAGCGATGAAAGCTGGAAATTTGCGCAAAAACGCACGTGTTCTAGAAAGAGCTATTTCCATGGCCCCTACACGCCAGATAATATGTCTAAAACATTTTCCGACCATGAAAATACTAGTTTGGGTTAAGCCTTTAAATTAAAAATAATAAAACCGAAATTCGCGTGTTTAAGGGGAGAAAAATCCATTTAAAGTTTTGGGGTAGTGACACGTGAAAAATTGAAAAATTTTTGGCTTTCAGCCACTTAAACTGCCCTTAAACTTTTCCAAAGTACCGCAAATTGATACTTTTTGAAAAATTTAGACGCTAATCTATAAGTTGATAGCAAAATATTGGAAATTGGTTGGAAATTGTAGCCACAGCAATGCCATAAAGGGAAAAAGTTCCCAAAACCTGCCCCCCAAAAAATTACGATCTCGCTTATTAGGCCACTTGGAAAAATGGTTTTCGTTTTCTTTTGTTTGTTTACACTCATGTATCACTTGCAAACAATAAAAAGAATTCATTAAATTACTCATGGCTTTTTATGCAGCCATGTTCGTTTTTTTGCTGTATTCCAATTTGAGCTTTCATAAAAATTAGTGGTCTTAGGCATATACACTACAAATTTATATTGAGCACAAACGACAAGGTTTCACCTATAAAACAAGACCAAAACTTTGATAATCGGATAAAAACTGTGGTCACAGTGACCGATCAAAGCCAGCGTTCAGCCGAGAAAATGGACAAGTTTTGGGCAAATCTGTTTCTATGCCTTCTTGGCACCGTAAAACATAAATATCTCATGCAAAGTACTACATATTTATACTTGACGGAAAGTAAACAAAAGCAGCTATAAAACAAGACCAGAATTTTGACAATCAAATAAAAATTGTAGTCACAGCAAGCGATGAAAGCTGGAAATTTGCGCAAAAAACGCACGTGTTCTAGAAAGAGCTATTTCCATGGCCCCTACACGCCAGATAATATGTCTAAAACATTTTCCGACCATGAAAATACTAGTTTGGGTTAAGCCTTTAAATTAAAAATAATAAAACCGAAATTCGCGTGTTTAAGGGGAGAAAAATCCATTTAAAGTTTTGGGGTAGTGACACGTGAAAAATAGAAAAATTTTTGGCTTTCAGCCACTTAAACTGCCCTTAAACTTTTCCAAAGTACCGCAAATTGATACTTTTTGAAAAATTTAGACGCTAATCTATAAGTTGATAGCAAAATATTGGAAATTGGTTGGAAATTGTAGCCACAGCAATGCCATAAAGGGAAAAAGTTCCCAAAACCTGCCCCCCAAAAAATTACGATCTCGCTTATTAGGCCACTTGGAAAAATGGTTTTCGTTTTCTTTTGTTTGTTTACACTCATGTATCACTTACAAACAATAAAAAGAATTCATTAAATTACTCATGGCTTTTTATGCAGCCATGTTCGTTTTTTTGCTGTATTCCTATTTGAGCTTTCATAAAAATTAGTGGTCTTAGGCAATACACTACAAATTTATATTGAGCACAAACGACAAGGTTTCACCTATAAAACAAGACCAAAACTTTGATAATCGGATAAAAACTGTGGTCACAGTGACCGATCAAAGCCAGCGTTCAGCCGAGAAAATGGACAAGTTTTGGGCAAATCTGTTTCTATGCCTTCTTGGCACCGTAAAACATAAATTTCTCATGCAAAGTACTACATATTTATACTTGACGGAAAGTAAACAAAAGCAGCTATAAAACAAGACCAGAATTTTGACAATCAAATAAAAATTGTAGTCACAGCAAGCGATGAAAGCTGGAAATTTGCGCAAAAAACGCACGTGTTCTAGAAAGAGCTATTTCCATGGCCCCTACACGCCAGATAATATGTCTAAAACATTTTCCGACCATGAAAATACTAGTTTGGGTTAAGCCTTTAAATTAAAAATAATAAAACCGAAATTCGCGTGTTTAAGGGGAGAAAAATCCATTTAAAGTTTTGGGGTAGTGACACGTGAAAAATTGAAAAATTTTTGGCTTTCAGCCACTTAAACTGCCCTTAAACTTTTCCAAAGTACCGCAAATTGATACTTTTTGAAAAATTTAGACGCTAATCTATAAGTTGATAGCAAAATATTGGAAATTAGTTGGAAATTGTAGCCACAGCAATGCCATAAAGGGAAAAAGTTCCCAAAACCTGCCCCCCAAAAAATTAAGATCTCGCTTATTAGGCCACTTGGAAAAATGGTTTTCATTTTCTTTTGTTTGTTTACACTCATGTATCACTTACAAACAATACAAAGAATTCATTAAATTACTCATGGCTTTTTATGCAGCCATGTTCGTTTTTTTGCTGTATTCCTATTTGAGCTTTCATAAAAATTAGTGGTCTTAGGCAATACACTACAAATTTATATTGAGCACAAACGACAAGGTTTCACCTATAAAACAAGACCAAAACTTTGATAATCGGATAAAAACGGTGGTCACAGTGACCGATCAAAGCCAGCGTTCAGCCGAGAAAATGGACAAGTTTTGGGCAAATCTGTTTCTATGCCTTCTTGGCACCGTAAAACATAAATTTCTCATGCAAAGTACTACATATTTATACTTGACGGAAAGTAAACAAAAGCAGCTATAAAACAAGACCAGAATTTTGACAATCAAATAAAAATTGTAGTCACAGCAAGCGATGAAAGCTGGAAATTTGCGCAAAAACGCACGTGTTCTAGAAAGAGCTATTTCCATGGCCCCTACACGCCAGATAATATGTCTAAAACATTTTCCGACCATGAAAATACTAGTTTGGGTTAAGCCTTTAAATTAAAAATAATAAAACCGAAATTCGCGTGTTTAAGGGGAGAAAAATCCATTTAAAGTTTTGGGGTAGTGACACGTGAAAAATTGAAAAATTTTTGGCTTTCAGCCACTTAAACTGCCCTTAAACTTTTCCAAAGTACCGCAAATTGATACTTTTTGAAAAATTTAGACGCTAATCTATAAGTTGATAGCAAAATATTGGAAATTGGTTGGAAATTGTAGCCACAGCAATGCCATAAAGGGAAAAAGTTCCCAAAACCTGCCCCCCAAAAAATTACGATCTCGCTTATTAGGCCACTTGGAAAAATGGTTTTCGTTTTCTTTTGTTTGTTTACACTCATGTATCACTTACAAACAATAAAAAGAATTCATTAAATTACTCATGGCTTTTTATGCAGCCATGTTCGTTTTTTTGCTGTATTCCTATTTGAGCTTTCATAAAAATTAGTGGTCTTAGGCAATACACTACAAATTTATATTGAGCACAAACGACAAGGTTTCACCTATAAAACAAGACCAAAACTTTGATAATCGGATAAAAACTGTGGTCACAGTGACCGATCAAAGCCAGCGTTCAGCCGAGAAAATGGACAAGTTTTGGGCAAATCTGTTTCTATGCCTTCTTGGCACCGTAAAACATAAATTTCTCATGCAAAGTACTACATATTTATACTTGACGGAAAGTAAACAAAAGCAGCTATAAAACAAGACCAGAATTTTGACAATCAAATAAAAATTGTAGTCACAGCAAGCGATGAAAGCTGGAAATTTGCGCAAAAACGCACGTGTTCTAGAAAGAGCTATTTCCATGGCCCCTACACGCCAGATAATATGTCTAAAACATTTTCCGACCATGAAAATACTAGTTTGGGTTAAGCCTTTAAATTAAAAATAATAAAACCGAAATTCGCGTGTTTAAGGGGAGAAAAATCCATTTAAAGTTTTGGGGTAGTGACACGTGAAAAATTGAAAAATTTTTGGCTTTCAGCCACTTAAACTGCCCTTAAACTTTTCCAAAGTACCGCAAATTGATACTTTTTGAAAAATTTAGACGCTAATCTATAAGTTGATAGCAAAATAATGGAAATTGGTTGGAAATTGTAGCCACAGCAATGCCATAAAGGGAAAAAGTTCCCAAAACCTGCCCCCCAAAAAATTACGATCTCGCTTATTAGGCCACTTGGAAAAATGGTTTTCGTTTTCTTTTGTTTGTTTACACTCATGTATCACTTACAAACAATAAAAAGAATTCATTAAATTACTCATGGCTTTTTATGCAGCCATGTTCGTTTTTTTGCTGTATTCCTATTTGAGCTTTCATAAAAATTAGTGGTCTTAGGCAATACACTACAAATTTATATTGAGCACAAACTACAAGGTTTCACCTATAAAACAAGACCAAAACTTTGATAATCGGATAAAAACTGTGGTCACAGTGACCGATCAAAGCCAGCGTTCAGCCGAGAAAATGGACAAGTTTTGGGCAAATCTGTTTCTATGCCTTCTTGGCACCGTAAAACATAAATTTCTCATGCAAAGTACTACATATTTATACTTGACGGAAAGTAAACAAAAGCAGCTATAAAACAAGACCAGAATTTTGACAATCAAATAAAAATTGTAGTCACAGCAAGCGATGAAAGCTGGAAATTTGCGCAAAAAACGCACGTGTTCTAGAAAGAGCTATTTCCATGGCCCCTACACGCCAGATAATATGTCTAAAACATTTTCCGACCATGAAAATACTAGTTTGGGTTAAGCCTTTAAATTAAAAATAATAAAACCGAAATTCGCGTGTTTAAGGGGAGAATAATCCATTTAAAGTTTTGGGGTAGTGACACGTGAAAAATTGAAAAATTTTTGGCTTTCAGCCACTTAAACTGCCCTTAAAATTTTCCAAAGTACCGCAAATTGATACTTTTTGAAAAATTTAGACGCTTATCTATAAGTTGATAGCAAACTATTGGAAATTGGTTGGAAATTGTAGCCACAGCAATGCCATAAAGGGAAAAAGTTCCCAAAACCTGCCCCCCAAAAAATTACGATCTCGCTTATTAGGCCACTTGGAAAAATGGTTTTCATTTTCTTTTGTTTGTTTACACTCATGTATCACTTACAAACAATAAAAAGAATTCATTAAATTACTCATGGCTTTTTATGCAGCCATGTTCGTTTTTTTGCTGTATTCCTATTTGAGCTTTCATAAAAATTAGTGGTCTTAGGCAATACACTACAAATTTATATTGAGCACAAACGACAAGGTTTCACCTATAAAACAAGACCAAAACTTTGATAATCGGATAAAAACTGTGGTCACAGTGACCGATCAAAGCCAGCGTTCAGCCGAGAAAATGGACAAGTTTTGGGCAAATCTGTTTCTATGCCTTCTTGGCACCGTAAAACATAAATTTCTCATGCAAAGTACTACATATTTATACTTGACGGAAAGTAAACAAAAGCAGCTATAAAACAAGACCAGAATTTTGACAATCAAATAAAAATTGTAGTCACAGCAAGCGATGAAAGCTGGAAATTTGCGCAAAAAACGCACGTGTTCTAGAAAGAGCTATTTCCATGGCCCCTACACGCCAGATAATATGTCTAAAACATTTTCCGACCATGAAAATACTAGTTTGGGTTAAGCCTTTAAATTAAAAATAATAAAACCGAAATTCGCGTGTTTAAGGGGAGAAAAATCCATTTAAAGTTTTGGGGTAGTGACACGTGAAAAATTGAAAAATTTTTGGCTTTCAGCCACTTAAACTGCCCTTAAACTTTTCCAAAGTACCGCAAATTGATACTTTTTGAAAAATTTAGACGCTAATCTATAAGTTGATAGCAAAATATTGGAAATTGGTTGGAAATTGTAGCCACAGCAATGCCATAAAGGGAAAAAGTTCCCAAAACCTGCCCCCCAAAAAATTACGATCTCGCTTATTAGGCCACTTGGAAAAATGGTTTTCGTTTTCTTTTGTTTGTTTACACTCATGTATCACTTACAAACAATAAAAAGAATTCATTAAATTACTCATGGCTTTTTATGCAGCCATGTTCGTTTTTTTGCTGTATTCCTATTTGAGCTTTCATAAAAATTAGTGGTCTTAGGCAATACACTACAAATTTATATTGAGCACAAACGACAAGGTTTCACCTATAAAACAAGACCAAAACTTTGATAATCGGATAAAAACTGTGGTCACAGTGACCGATCAAAGCCAGCGTTCAGCCGAGAAAATGGACAAGTTTTGGGCAAATCTGTTTCTATGCCTTCTTGGCACCGTAAAACATAAATTTCTCATGCAAAGTACTACATATTTATACTTGACGGAAAGTAAACAAAAGCAGCTATAAAACAAGACCAGAATTTTGACAATCAAATAAAAATTGTAGTCACAGCAAGCGATGAAAGCTGGAAATTTGCGCAAAAAACGCACGTGTTCTAGAAAGAGCTATTTCCATGGCCCCTACACGCCAGATAATATGTCTAAAACATTTTCCGACCATGAAAATACTAGTTTGGGTTAAGCCTTTAAATTAAAAATAATAAAACCGAAATTCGCGTGTTTAAGGGGAGAAAAATCCATTTAAAGTTTTGGGGTAGTGACACGTGAAAAATTGAAAAATTTTTGGCTTTCAGCCACTTAAACTGCCCTTAAACTTTTCCAAAGTACCGCAAATTGATACTTTTTGAAAAATTTAGACGCTAATCTATAAGTTGATAGCAAAATATTGGAAATTGGTTGGAAATTGTAGCCACAGCAATGCCATAAAGGGAAAAAGTTCCCAAAACCTGCCCCCCAAAAAATTACGATCTCGCTTATTAGGCCACTTGGAAAAATGGTTTTCGTTTTCTTTTGTTTGTTTACACTCATGTATCACTTACAAACAATAAAAAGAATTCATTAAATTACTCATGGCTTTTTATGCAGCCATGTTCGTTTTTTTGCTGTATTCCTATTTGAGCTTTCATAAAAATTAGTGGTCTTAGGCAATACACTACAAATTTATATTGAGCACAAACGACAAGGTTTCACCTATAAAACAAGACCAAAACTTTGATAATCGGATAAAAACTGTGGTCACAGTGACCGATCAAAGCCAGCGTTCAGCCGAGAAAATGGACAAGTTTTGGGCAAATCTGTTTCTATGCCTTCTTGGCACCGTAAAACATAAATTTCTCATGCAAAGTACTACATATTTATACTTGACGGAAAGTAAACAAAAGCAGCTATAAAACAAGACCAGAATTTTGACAATCAAATAAAAATTGTAGTCACAGCAAGCGATGAAAGCTGGAAATTTGCGCAAAAAACGCACGTGTTCTAGAAAGAGCTATTTCCATGGCCCCTACACGCCAGATAATATGTCTAAAACATTTTCCGACCATGAAAATACTAGTTTGGGTTAAGCCTTTAAATTAAAAATAATAAAACCGAAATTCGCGTGTTTAAGGGGAGAAAAATCCATTTAAAGTTTTGGGGTAGTGACACGTGAAAAATTGAAAAATTTTTGGCTTTCAGCCACTTAAACTGCCCTTAAACTTTTCCAAAGTACCGCAAATTGATACTTTTTGAAAAATTTAGACGCTAATCTATAAGTTGATAGCAAAATATTGGAAATTGGTTGGAAATTGTAGCCACAGCAATGCCATAAAGGGAAAAAGTTCCCAAAACCTGCCCCCCAAAAAATTACGATCTCGCTTATTAGGCCACTTGGAAAAATGGTTTTCATTTTCTTTTGTTTGTTTACACTCATGTATCACTTACAAACAATAAAAAGAATTCATTAAATTACTCATGGCTTTTTATGCAGCCATGTTCGTTTTTTTGCTGTATTCCTATTTGAGCTTTCATAAAAATTAGTGGTCTTAGGCAATACACTACAAATTTATATTGAGCACAAACGACAAGGTTTCACCTATAAAACAAGACCAAAACTTTGATAATCGGATAAAAACTGTGGTCACAGTGACCGATCAAAGCCAGCGTTCAGCCGAGAAAATGGACAAGTTTTGGGCAAATCTGTTTCTATGCCTTCTTGGCACCGTAAAACATAAATTTCTCATGCAAAGTACTACATATTTATACTTGACGGAAAGTAAACAAAAGCAGCTATAAAACAAGACCAGAATTTTGACAATCAAATAAAAATTGTAGTCACAGCAAGCGATGAAAGCTGGAAATTTGCGCAAAAAACGCACGTGTTCTAGAAAGAGCTATTTCCATGGCCCCTACACGCCAGATAATATGTCTAAAACATTTTCCGACCATGAAAATACTAGTTTGGGTTAAGCCTTTAAATTAAAAATAATAAAACCGAAATTCGCGTGTTTAAGGGGAGAAAAATCCATTTAAAGTTTTGGGGTAGTGACACGTGAAAAATTGAAAAATTTTTGGCTTTCAGCCACTTAAACTGCCCTTAAACTTTTCCAAAGTACCGCAAATTGATACTTTTTGAAAAATTTAGACGCTAATCTATAAGTTGATAGCAAAATATTGGAAATTGGTTGGAAATTGTAGCCACAGCAATGCCATAAAGGGAAAAAGTTCCCAAAACCTGCCCCCCAAAAAATTACGATCTCGCTTATTAGGCCACTTGGAAAAATGGTTTTCGTTTTCTTTTGTTTGTTTACACTCATGTATCACTTACAAACAATAAAAAGAATTCATTAAATTACTCATGGCTTTTTATGCAGCCATGTTCGTTTTTTTGCTGTATTCCTATTTGAGCTTTCATGGAAATTAGTGGTCTTAGGCAATACACTACAAATTTATATTGAGCACAAACGACAAGGTTTCACCTATAAAACAAGACCAAAACTTTGATAATCGGATAAAAACTGTGGTCACAGTGACCGATCAAAGCCAGCGTTCAGCCGAGAAAATGGACAAGTTTTGGGCAAATCTGTTTCTATGCCTTCTTGGCACCGTAAAACATAAATTTCTCATGCAAAGTACTACATATTTATACTTGACGGAAAGTAAACAAAAGCAGCTATAAAACAAGACCAGAATTTTGACAATCAAATAAAAATTGTAGTCACAGCAAGCGATGAAAGCTGGAAATTTGCGCAAAAAACGCACGTGTTCTAGAAAGAGCTATTTCCATGGCCCCTACACGCCAGATAATATGTCTAAAACATTTTCCGACCATGAAAATACTAGTTTGGGTTAAGCCTTTAAATTAAAAATAATAAAACCGAAATTCGCGTGTTTAAGGGGAGAAAAATCCATTTAAAGTTTTGGGGTAGTGACACGTGAAAAATTGAAAATTTTTTGGCTTTCAGCCACTTAAACTGCCCTTAAACTTTTCCAAAGTACCGCAAATTGATACTTTTTGAAAAATTTAGACGCTAATCTATAAGTTGATAGCAAAATATTGGAAATTGGTTGGAAATTGTAGCCACAGCAATGCCATAAAGGGAAAAAGTTCCCAAAACCTGCCCCCCAAAAAATTACGATCTCGCTTATTAGGCCACTTGGAAAAATGGTTTTCGTTTTCTTTTGTTTGTTTACACTCATGTATCACTTACAAACAATAAAAAGAATTCATTAAATTACTCATGGCTTTTTATGCAGCCATGTTCGTTTTTTTGCTGTATTCCTATTTGAGCTTTCATAAAAATTAGTGGTCTTAGGCAATACACTACAAATTTATATTGAGCACAAACGACAAGGTTTCACCTATAAAACAAGACCAAAACTTTGATAATCGGATAAAAACTGTGGTCACAGTGACCGATCAAAGCCAGCGTTCAGCCGAGAAAATGGACAAGTTTTGGGCAAATCTGTTTCTATGCCTTCTTGGCACCGTAAAACATAAATTTCTCATGCAAAGTACTACATATTTATACTTGACGGAAAGTAAACAAAAGCAGCTATAAAACAAGACCAGAATTTTGACAATCAAATAAAAATTGTAGTCACAGCAAGCGATGAAAGCTGGAAATTTGCGCAAAAAACGCACGTGTTCTAGAAAGAGCTATTTCCATGGCCCCTACACGCCAGATAATATGTCTAAAACATTTTCCGACCATGAAAATACTAGTTTGGGTTAAGCCTTTAAATTAAAAATAATAAAACCGAAATTCGCGTGTTTAAGGGGAGAAAAATCCATTTAAAGTTTTGGGGTAGTGACACGTGAAAAATTGAAAAATTTTTGGCTTTCAGCCACTTAAACTGCCCTTAAACTTTTCCAAAGTACCGCAAATTGATACTTTTTGAAAAATTTAGACGCTAATCTATAAGTTGATAGCAAAATATTGGAAATTGGTTGGAAATTGTAGCCACAGCAATGCCATAAAGGGAAAAAGTTCCCAAAACCTGCCCCCCAAAAAATTACGATCTCGCTTATTAGGCCACTTGGAAAAATGGTTTTCGTTTTCTTTTGTTTGTTTACACTCATGTATCACTTACAAACAATAAAAAGAATTCATTAAATTACTCATGGCTTTTTATGCAGCCATGTTCGTTTTTTTGCTGTATTCCTATTTGAGCTTTCATAAAAATTAGTGGTCTTAGGCAATACACTACAAATTTATATTGAGCACAAACGACAAGGTTTCACCTATAAAACAAGACCAAAACTTTGATAATCGGATAAAAACTGTGGTCACAGTGACCGATCAAAGCCAGCGTTCAGCCGAGAAAATGGACAAGTTTTGGGCAAATCTGTTTCTATGCCTTCTTGGCACCGTAAAACATAAATTTCTCATGCAAAGTACTACATATTTATACTTGACGGAAAGTAAACAAAAGCAGCTATCAAACAAGACCAGAATTTTGACAATCAAATAAAAATTGTAGTCACAGTAAGCGATGAAAGCTGGAAATTTGCGCAAAAAACGCACGTGTTCTAGAAAGAGCTATTTCCATGGCCCCTACACGCCAGATAATATGTCTAAAACATTTTCCGACCATGAAAATACTAGTTTGGGTTAAGCCTTTAAATTAAAAATAATAAAACCGAAATTCGCGTGTTTAAGGGGAGAAAAATCCATTTAAAGTTTTGGGGTAGTGACACGTGAAAAATTGAAAAATTTTTGGCTTTCAGCCACTTAAACTGCCCTTAAACTTTTCCAAAGTACCGCAAATTGATACTTTTTGAAAAATTTAGACGCTAATCTATAAGTTGATAGCAAAATATTGGAAATTGGTTGGAAATTGTAGCCACAGCAATGCCATAAAGGGAAAAAGTTCCCAAAACCTGCCCCCCAAAAAATTACGATCTCGCTTATTAGGCCACTTGGAAAAATGGTTTTCGTTTTCTTTTGTTTGTTTACACTCATGTATCACTTACAAACAATAAAAAGAATTCATTAAATTACTCATGGCTTTTTATGCAGCCATGTTCGTTTTTTTGCTGTATTCCTATTTGAGCTTTCATAAAAATTAGTGGTCTTAGGCAATACACTACAAATTTATATTGAGCACAAACGACAAGGTTTCACCTATAAAACAAGACCAAAACTTTGATAATCGGATAAAAACTGTGGTCACAGTGACCGATCAAAGCCAGCGTTCAGCCGAGAAAATGGACAAGTTTTGGGCAAATCTGTTTCTATGCCTTCTTGGCACCGTAAAACATAAATTTCTCATGCAAAGTACTACATATTTATACTTGACGGAAAGTAAACAAAAGCAGCTATAAAACAAGACCAGAATTTTGACAATCAAATAAAAATTGTAGTCACAGCAAGCGATGAAAGCTGGAAATTTGCGCAAAAAACGCACGTGTTCTAGAAAGAGCTATTTCCATGGCCCCTACACGCCAGATAATATGTCTAAAACATTTTCCGACCATGAAAATACTAGTTTGGGTTAAGCCTTTAAATTAAAAATAATAAAACCGAAATTCGCGTGTTTAAGGGGAGAAAAATCCATTTAAAGTATTGGGGTAGTGACACGTGAAAAATTGAAAAAATTTTGGCTTTCAGCCACTTAAACTGCCCTTAAACTTTTCCAAAGTACCGCAAATTGATACTTTTTGAAAAATTTAGACGCTAATCTATAAGTTGATAGCAAAATATTGGAAATTGGTTGGAAATTGTAGCCACAGCAATGCCATAAAGGGAAAAAGTTCCCAAAACCTGCCCCCCAAAAAATTACGATCTCGCTTATTAGGCCACTTGGAAAAATGGTTTTCGTTTTCTTTTGTTTGTTTACACTCATGTATCACTTACAAACAATAAAAAGAATTCATTAAATTACTCATGGCTTTTTATGCAGCCATGTTCGTTTTTTTGCTGTATTCCTATTTGAGCTTTCATAAAAATTAGTGGTCTTAGGCAATACACTACAAATTTATATTGAGCACAAACGACAAGGTTTCACCTATAAAACAAGACCAAAACTTTGATAATCGGATAAAAACTGTGGTCACAGTGACCGATCAAAGCCAGCGTTCAGCCGAGAAAATGGACAAGTTTTGGGCAAATCTGTTTCTATGCCTTCTTGGCACCGTAAAACATAAATTTCTCATGCAAAGTACTACATATTTATACTTGACGGAAAGTAAACAAAAGCAGCTATAAAACAAGACCAGAATTTTTAAAATCAAATAAAAATTGTAGTCACAGCAAGCGATGAAAGCTGGAAATTTGCGCAAAAAACGCACGTGTTCTAGAAAGAGCTATTTCCATGGCCCCTACACGCCAGATAATATGTCTAAAACATTTTCCGACCATGAAAATACTAGTTTGGGTTAAGCCTTTAAATTAAAAATAATAAAACCGAAATTCGCGTGTTTAAGGGGAGAAAAATCCATTTAAAGTTTTGGGGTAGTGACACGTGAAAAATTGAAAAATTTTTGGCTTTCAGCCACTTAAACTGCCCTTAAACTTTTCCAAAGTACCGCAAATTGATACTTTTTGAAAAATTTAGACGCTAATCTATAAGTTGATAGCAAAATATTGGAAATTGGTTGGAAATTGTAGCCACAGCAATGCCATAAAGGGAAAAAGTTCCCAAAACCTGCCCCCCAAAAAATTACGATCTCGCTTATTAGGCCACTTGGAAAAATGGTTTTCGTTTTCTTTTGTTTGTTTACACTCATGTATCACTTACAAACAATAAAAAGAATTCATTAAATTACTCATGGCTTTTTATGCAGCCATGTTCGTTTTTTTGCTGTATTCCTATTTGAGCTTTCATAAAAATTAGTGGTCTTAGGCAATACACTACAAATTTATATTGAGCACAAACGACAAGGTTTCGCCTATAAAACAAGACCAAAACTTTGATAATCGGATAAAAACTGTGGTCACAGTGACCGATCAAAGCCAGCGTTCAGCCGAGAAAATGGACAAGTTTTGGGCAAATCTGTTTCTATGCCTTCTTGGCACCGTAAAACATAAATTTCTCATGCAAAGTACTACATATTTATACTTGACGGAAAGTAAACAAAAGCAGCTATAAAACAAGACCAGAATTTTGACAATCAAATAAAAATTGTAGTCACAGCAAGCGATGAAAGCTGGAAATTTGCGCAAAAAACGCACGTGTTCTAGAAAGAGCTATTTCCATGGCCCCTACACGCCAGATAATATGTCTAAAACATTTTCCGACCATGAAAATACTAGTTTGGGTTAAGCCTTTAAATTAAAAATAATAAAACCGAAATTCGCGTGTTTAAGGGGAGAAAAATCCATTTAAAGTTTTGGGGTAGTGACACGTGAAAAATTGAAAAAATTTTGGCTTTCAGCCACTTAAACTTCCCCTAAACTTTTCCAAAGTACCGCAAATTGATACTTTTTGAAAAATTTAGACGCTAATCTATAAGTTGATAGCAAAATATTGGAAATTGGTTGGAAATTGTAGCCACAGCAATGCCATAAAGGGAAAAAGTTCCCAAAACCTGCCCCCCAAAAAATTACGATCTCGCTTATTAGGCCACTTGGAAAAATGGTTTTCGTTTTCTTTTGTTTGTTTACACTCATGTATCACTTACAAACAATAAAAAGAATTCATTAAATTACTCATGGCTTTTTATGCAGCCATGTTCGTTTTTTTGCTGTATTCCTATTTGAGCTTTCATAAAAATTAGTGGTCTTAGGCAATACACTACAAATTTATATTGAGCACAAACTACAAGGTTTCACCTATAAAACAAGACCAAAACTTTGATAATCGGATAAAAACTGTGGTCACAGTGACCGATCAAAGCCAGCGTTCAGCCGAGAAAATGGACAAGTTTTGGGCAAATCTGTTTCTATGCCTTCTTGGCACCGTAAAACATAAATTTCTCATGCAAAGTACTACATATTTATACTTGACGGAAAGTAAACAAAAGCAGCTATAAAACAAGACCAGAATTTTGACAATCAAATAAAAATTGTAGTCACAGCAAGCGATGAAAGCTGGAAATTTGCGCAAAAAACGCACGTGTTCTAGAAAGAGCTATTTCCATGGCCCCTACACGCCAGATAATATGTCTAAAACATTTTCCGACCATGAAAATACTAGTTTGGGTTAAGCCTTTAAATTAAAAATAATAAAACCGAAATTCGCGTGTTTAAGGGGAGAAAAATCCATTTAAAGTTTTGGGGTAGTGACACGTGAAAAATTGAAAAATTTTTGGCTTTCAGCCACTTAAACTGCCCTTAAACTTTTCCAAAGTACCGCAAATTGATACTTTTTGAAAAATTTAGACGCTAATCTATAAGTTGATAGCAAAATATTGGAAATTGGTTGGAAATTGTAGCCACAGCAATGCCATAAAGGGAAAAAGTTCCCAAAACCTGCCCCCCAAAAAATTACGATCTCGCTTATTAGGCCACTTGGAAAAATGGTTTTCGTTTTCTTTTGTTTGTTTACACTCATGTATCACTTACAAACAATAACAAGAATTCATTAAATTACTCATGGCTTTTTATGCAGCCATGTTCGTTTTTTTGCTGTATTCCTATTTGAGCTTTCATAAAAATTAGTGGTCTTAGGCAATACACTACAAATTTATATTTAGCACAAACGACAAGGTTTCACCTATAAAACAAGACCAAAACTTTGATAATCGGATAAAAACTGTGGTCACAGTGACCGATCAAAGCCAGCGTTCAGCCGAGAAAATGGACAAGTTTTGGGCAAATCTGTTTCTATGCCTTCTTGGCACCGTAAAACATAAATTTCTCATGCAAAGTACTACATATTTATACTTGACGGAAAGTAAACAAAAGCAGCTATAAAACAAGACCAGAATTTTGACAATCAAATAAAAATTGTAGTCACAGCAAGCGATGAAAGCTGGAAATTTGCGCAAAAAACGCACGTGTTCTAGAAAGAGCTATTTCCATGGCCCCTACACGCCAGATAATATGTCTAAAACATTTTCCGACCATGAAAATACTAGTTTGGGTTAAGCCTTTAAATTAAAAATAATAAAACCGAAATTCGCGTGTTTAAGGGGAGAAAAATCCATTTAAAGTTTTGGGGTAGTGACACGTGAAAAATTGAAAAATTTTTGGCTTTCAGCCACTTAAACTGCCCTTAAACTTTTCCAAAGTACCGCAAATTGATACTTTTTGAAAAATTTAGACGCTAATCTATAAGTTGATAACAAAATATTGGAAATTGGTTGGAAATTGTAGCCACAGCAATGCCATAAAGGGAAAAAGTTCCCAAAACCTGCCCCCCAAAAAATTACGATCTCGCTTATTAGGCCACTTGGAAAAATGGTTTTCGTTTTCTTTTGTTTGTTTACACTCATGTATCACTTACAAACAATAAAAAGAATTCATTAAATTACTCATGGCTTTTTATGCAGCCATGTTCGTTTTTTTGCTGTATTCCTATTTGAGCTTTCATAAAAATTAGTGTTCTTAGGCAATACACTACAAATTTATATTGAGCACAAACGACAAGGTTTCACCTATAAAACAAGACCAAAACTTTGATAATCGGATAAAAACTGTGGTCACAGTGACCGATCAAAGCCAGCGTTCAGCCGAGAAAATGGACAAGTTTTGGGCAAATCTGTTTCTATGCCTTCTTGGCACCGTAAAACATAAATTTCTCATGCAAAGTACTACATATTTATACTTGACGGAAAGTAAACAAAAGCAGCTATAAAACAAGACCAGAATTTTGACAATCAAATAAAAATTGTAGTCACAGCAAGCGATGAAAGCTGGAAATTTGCGCAAAAAACGCACGTGTTCTAGAAAGAGCTATTTCCATGGCCCCTACACGCCAGATAATATGTCTAAAACATTTTCCGACCATGAAAATACTAGTTTGGGTTAAGCCTTTAAATTAAAAATAATAAAACCGAAATTCGCGTGTTTAAGGGGAGAAAAATCCATTTAAAGTTTTGGGGTAGTGACACGTGAAAAATTGAAAAATGTTTGGCTTTCAGCCACTTAAACTGCCCTTAAACTTTTCCAAAGTACTGCAAATTGATACTTTTTGAAAAATTTAGACGCTAATCTATAAGTTGATAGCAAAATATTGGAAATTGGTTGGAAATTGTAGCCACAGCAATGCCATAAAGGGAAAAAGTTCCCAAAACCTGCCCCCCAAAAAATTACGATCTCGCTTATTAGGCCACTTGGAAAAATGGTTTTCGTTTTCTTTTGTTTGTTTACACTCATGTATCACTTACAAACAATAAAAAGAATTCATTAAATTACTCATGGCTTTTTATGCAGCCATGTTTGTTTTTTTGCTGTATTCCTATTTGAGCTTTCATAAAAATTAGTGGTCTTAGGCAATACACTACAAATTTATATTGAGCACAAACGACAAGGTTTCACCTATAAAACAAGACCAAAACTTTGATAATCGGATAAAAACTGTGGTCACAGTGACCGATCAAAGCCAGCGTTCAGCCGAGAAAATGGACAAGTTTTGGGCAAATCTGTTTCTATGCCTTCTTGGCACCGTAAAACATAAATTTCTCATGCAAAGTACTACATATTTATACTTGGCGGAAAGTAAACAAAAGCAGCTATAAAACAAGACCAGAATTTTGACAATCAAATAAAAATTGTAGTCACAGCAAGCGATGAAAGCTGGAAATTTGCGCAAAAAACGCACGTGTTCTAGAAAGAGCTATTTCCATGGCCCCTACACGCCAGATAATATGTCTAAAACATTTTCCGACCATGAAAATACTAGTTTGGGTTAAGCCTTTAAATTAAAAATAATAAAACCGAAATTCGCGTGTTTAAGGGGAGAAAAATCCATTTAAAGTTTTGGGGTAGTGACACGTGAAAAATTGAAAAATTTTTGGCTTTCAGCCACTTAAACTGCCCTTAAACTTTTCCAAAGTACCGCAAATTGATACTTTTTGAAAAATTTAGACGCTAATCTATAAGTTGATAGCAAAATATTGGAAATTGGTTGGAAATTGTAGCCACAGCAATGCCATAAAGGGAAAAAGTTCCCAAAACCTGCCCCCCAAAAAATTACGATCTCGCTTATTAGGCCACTTGGAAAAATGGTTTTCGTTTTCTTTTGTTTGTTTACACTCATGTATCACTTACAAACAATAAAAAGAATTCATTAAATTACTCATGGCTTTTTATGCAGCCATGTTCGTTTTTTTGCTGTATTCCTATTTGAGCTTTCATAAAAATTAGTGGTCTTAGGCAATACACTACAAATTTATATTGAGCACAAACGACAAGGTTTCACCTATAAAACAAGACCAAAACTTTGATAATCGGATAAAAACTGTGGTCACAGTGACCGATCAAAGCCAGCGTTCAGCCGAGAAAATGGACAAGTTTTGGGCAAATCTGTTTCTATGCCTTCTTGGCACCGTAAAACATAAATTTCTCATGCAAAGTACTACATATTTATACTTGACGGAAAGTAAACAAAAGCAGCTATAAAACAAGACCAGAATTTTGACAATCAAATAAAAATTGTAGTCACAGCAAGCGATGAAAGCTGGAAATTTGCGCAAAAAACGCACGTGTTCTAGAAAGAGCTATTTCCATGGCCCCTACACGCCAGATAATATGTCTAAAACATTTTCCGACCATGAAAATACTAGTTTGGGTTAAGCCTTTAAATTAAAAATAATAAAACCGAAATTCGCGTGTTTAAGGGGAGAAAAATCCATTTAAAGTTTTGGGGTAGTGACACGTGAAAAATTGAAAAATTTTTGGCTTTCAGCCACTTAAACTGCCCTTAAACTTTTCCAAAGTACCGCAAATTGATACTTTTTGAAAAATTTAGACGCTAATCTATAAGTTGATAGCAAAATATTGGAAATTGGTTGGAAATTGTAGCCACAGCAATGCCATAAAGGGAAAAAGTTCCCAAAACCTGCCCCCCAAAATATTACGATCTCGCTTATTAGGCCACTTGGAAAAATGGTTTTCGTTTTCTTTTGTTTGTTTACACTCATGTATCACTTACAAACAATAAAAAGAATTCATTAAATTACTCATGGCTTTTTATGCAGCCATGTTCGTTTTTTTGCTGTATTCCTATTTGAGCTTTCATAAAAATTAGTGGTCTTAGGCAATACACTACAAATTTATATTGAGCACAAACGACAAGGTTTCACCTATAAAACAAGACCAAAACTTTGATAATCGGATAAAAACTGTGGTCACAGTGACCGATCAAAGCCAGCGTTCAGCCGAGAAAATGGACAAGTTTTGGGCAAATCTGTTTCTATGCCTTCTTGGCACCGTAAAACATAAATTTCTCATGCAAAGTACTACATATTTATACTTGACGGAAAGTAAACAAAAGCAGCTATAAAACAAGACCAGAATTTTGACAATCAAATAAAAATTGTAGTCACAGCAAGCGATGAAAGCTGGAAATTTGCGCAAAAAACGCACGTGTTCTAGAAAGAGCTATTTCCATGGCCCCTACACGCCAGATAATATGTCTAAAACATTTTCCGACCATGAAAATACTTGCTTGGGTTAAGCCTTTAAATTAAAAATAATAAAACCGAAATTCGCGTGTTTAAGGGGAGAAAAATCCATTTAAAGTTTTGGGGTAGTGACACGTGAAAAATTGAAAAATTTTTGGCTTTCAGCCACTTAAACTGCCCTTAAACTTTTCCAAAGTACCGCAAATTGATACTTTTTGAAAAATTTAGACGCTAATCTATAAGTTGATAGCAAAATATTGGAAATTGGTTGGAAATTGTAGCCACAGCAATGCCTTAAAGGGAAAAAGTTCCCAAAACCTGCCCCCCAAAAAATTACGATCTCGCTTATTAGGCCACTTGGAAAAATGGTTTTCGTTTTCTTTTGTTTGTTTACACTCATGTATCACTTACAAACAATTAAAAGAATTCATTAAATTACTCATGGCTTTTTATGCAGCCATGTTCGTTTTTTTGCTGTATTCCTATTTGAGCTTTCATAAAAATTAGTGGTCCTAGGCAATACACTACAAATTTATATTGAGCACAAACGACAAGGTTTCACCTATAAAACAAGACCAAAACTTTGATAATCGGATAAAAACTGTGGTCACAGTGACCGATCAAAGCCAGCGTTCAGCCGAGAAAATGGACAAGTTTTGGGCAAATCTGTTTCTATGCCTTCTTGGCACCGTAAAACATAAATTTCTCATGCAAAGTACTACATATTTATATTTGACGGAAAGTAAACAAAAGCAGCTATAAAACAAGACCAGAATTTTGACAATCAAATAAAAATTGTAGTCACAGCAAGCGATGAAAGCTGGAAATTTGCGCAAAAAACGCACGTGTTCTAGAAAGAGCTATTTCCATGGCCCCTACACGCCAGATAATATGTCTAAAACATTTTCCGACCATGAAAATACTTGTTTGGGTTAAGCCTTTAAATTAAAAATAATAAAACCGAAATTCGCGTGTTTAAGGGGAGAAAAATCCATTTAAAGTTTTGGGGTAGTGACACGTGAAAAATTGAAAAATTTTTGGCTTTCAGCCACTTAAACTGCCCTTAAACTTTTCCAAAGTACCGCAAATTGATACTTTTTGAAAAATTTAGACGCTAATCTATAAGTTGATAGCAAAATATTGGAAATTGGTTGGAAATTGTAGCCACAGCAATGCCATAAAGGGAAAAAGTTCCCAAAACCTGCCCCCCAAAAAATTACGATCTCGCTTATTAGGCCACTTGGAAAAATGGTTTTCGTTTTCTTTTGTTTGTTTACACTCATGTATCACTTACAAACAATAAAAAGAATTCATTAAATTACTCATGGCTTTTTATGCAGCCATGTTCGTTTTTTTGCTGTATTCCTATTTGAGCTTTCATAAAAATTAGTGGTCTTAGGCAATACACTACAAATTTATATTGAGCACAAACGACAAGGTTTCACCTATAAAACAAGACCAAAACTTTGATAATCGGATAAAAACTGTGGTCACAGTGACCGATCAAAGCCAGCGTTCAGCCGAGAAAATGGACAAGTTTTGGGCAAATCTGTTTCTATGCCTTCTTGGCACCGCAAAACATAAATTTCTCATGCAAAGTACTACATATTTATACTTGACGGAAAGTAAACAAAAGCAGCTATAAAACAAGACCAGAATTTTGACAATCAAATAAAAATTGTAGTCACAGCAAGCGATGAAAGCTGGAAATTTGCGCAAAAAACGCACGTGTTCTAGAAAGAGCTATTTCCATGGCCCCTACACGCCAGATAATATGTCTAAAACATTTTCCGACCATGAAAATACTAGTTTGGGTTAAGCCTTTAAATTAAAAATAATAAAACCGAAATTCGCGTGTTTAAGGGGAGAAAAATCCATTTAAAGTTTTGGGGTAGTGACACGTGAAAAATTGAAAAATTTTTGGCTTTCAGCCACTTAAACTGCCCTTAAACTTTTCCAAAGTACCGCAAATTGATACTTTTTGAAAAATTTAGACGCTAATCTATAAGTTGATAGCAAAATATTGGAAATTGGTTGGAAATTGTAGCCACAGCAATGCCATAAAGGGAAAAAGTTCCCGAAACCTGCCCCCCAAAAAATTACGATCTCGCTTATTAGGCCACTTGGAAAAATGGTTTTCGTTTTCTTTTGTTTGTTTACACTCATGTATCACTTACAAACAATAAAAAGAATTCATTAAATTACTCATGGCTTTTTATGCAGCCATGTTCGTTTTTTTGCTGTATTCCTATTTGAGCTTTCATAAAAATTAGTGGTCTTAGGCAATACACTACAAATTTATATTGAGCACAAACGACAAGGTTTCACCTATAAAACAAGACCAAAACTTTGATAATCGGATAAAAACTGTGGTCACAGTGACCGATCAAAGCCAGCGTTCAGCCGAGAAAATGGACAAGTTTTGGGCAAATCTGTTTCTATGCCTTCTTGGCACCGTAAAACATAAATTTCTCATGCAAAGTACTACATATTTATACTTGACGGAAAGTAAACAAAAGCAGCTATAAAACAAGACCAGAATTTTGACAATCAAATAAAAATTGTAGTCACAGCAAGCGATGAAAGCTGGAAATTTGCGCAAAAAACGCACGTGTTCTAGAAAGAGCTATTTCCATGGCCCCTACACGCCAGATAATATGTCTAAAACATTTTCCGACCATGAAAATACTTGTTCGGGTTAAGCCTTTAAATTAAAAATAATAAAACCGAAATTCGCGTGTTTAAGGGGAGAAAAATCCATTTAAAGTTTTGGGGTAGTGACACGTGAAAAATTGAAAAATTTTTGGCTTTCAGCCACTTAAACTGCCCTTAAACTTTTCCAAAGTACCGCAAATTGATACTTTTTGAAAAATTTAGACGCTAATCTATAAGTTGATAGCAAAATATTGGAAATTGGTTGGAAATTGTAGCCACAGCAATGCCATAAAGGGAAAAAGTTCCCAAAACCTGCCCCCCAAAAAATTACGATCTCGCTTATTAGGCCACTTGGAAAAATGGTTTTCGTTTTCTTTTGTTTGTTTACACTCATGTATCACTTACAAACAATAAAAAGAATTCATTAAATTACTCATGGCTTTTTATGCAGCCATGTTCGTTTTTTTGCTGTATTCCTATTTGAGCTTTCATAAAAATTAGTGGTCTTAGGCAATACACTACAAATTTATATTGAGCACAAACGACAAGGTTTCACCTATAAAACAAGACCAAAACTTTGATAATCGGATAAAAACTGTGGTCACAGTGACCGATCAAAGCCAGCGTTCAGCCGAGAAAATGGACAAGTTTTGGGCAAATCTGTTTCTATGCCTTCTTGGCACCGTAAAACATAAATTTCTCATGCAAAGTACTACATATTTATACTTGACGGAAAGTAAACAAAAGCAGCTATAAAACAAGACTAGAATTTTGACAATCAAATAAAAATTGTAGTCACAGCAAGCGATGAAAGCTGGAAATTTGCGCAAAAAGCGCACGTGTTCTAGAAAGAGCTATTTCCATGGCCCCTACACGCCAGATAATATGTCTAAAACATTTTCCGACCATGAAAATACTAGTTTGGGTTAAGCCTTTAAATTAAAAATAATAAAACCGAAATTCGCGTGTTTAAGGGGAGAAAAATCCATTTAAAGTTTTGGGGTAGTGACACGTGAAAAATTGAAAAATTTTTGGCTTTCAGCCACTTAAACTGCCCTTAAACTTTTCCAAAGTACCGCAAATTGATACTTTTTGAAAAATTTAGACGCTAATCTATAAGTTGATAGCAAAATATTGGAAATTGGTTGGAAATTGTAGCCACAGCAATGCCATAAAGGGAAAAAGTTCCCAAAACCTGCCCCCCAAAAAATTACGATCTCGCTTATTAGGCCACTTGGAAAAATGGTTTTCGTTTTCTTTTGTTTGTTTACACTCATGTATCACTTACAAACAATAAAAAGAATTCATTAAATTACTCATGGCTTTTTATGCAGCCATGTTCGTTTTTTTGCTGTATTCCTATTTGAGCTTTCATAAAAATTAGTGGTCTTAGGCAATACACTACAAATTTATATTGAGCACAAACGACAAGGTTTCACCTATAAAACAAGACCAAAACTTTGATAATCGGATAAAAACTGTGGTCACAGTGACCGATCAAAGCCAGCGTTCAGCCGAGAAAATGGACAAGTTTTGGGCAAATCTGTTTTTATGCCTTCTTGGCACCGTAAAACATAAATTTCTCATGCAAAGTACTACATATTTATACTTGACGGAAAGTAAACAAAAGCAGCTATAAAACAAAACCAGAATTTTGACAATCAAATAAAAATTGTAGTCACAGCAAGCGATGAAAGCTGGAAATTTGCGCAAAAAACGCACGTGTTCTAGAAAGAGCTATTTCCATGGCCCCTACACGCCAGATAATATGTCTAAAACATTTTCCGACCATGAAAATACTAGTTCGGGTTAAGCCTTTAAATTAAAAATAATAAAACCGAAATTCGCGTGTTTAAGGGGAGAAAAATCCATTTAAAGTTTTGGGGTAGTGACACGTGAAAAATTGAAAAATTTTTGGCTTTCAGCCACTTAAACTGCCCTTAAACTTTTCCAAAGTACCGCAAATTGATACTTTTTGAAAAATTTAGACGCTAATCTATAAGTTGATAGCAAAATATTGGAAATTGGTTGGAAATTGTAGCCACAGCAATGCCATAAAGGGAAAAAGTTCCCAAAACCTGCCCCCCAAAAAATTACGATCTCGCTTATTAGGCCACTTGGAAAAATGGTTTTCGTTTTCTTTTAATTGT
>OZ017740.1:141249795-141367295 GCA_963969285.1 Odontomyia ornata
CAAACACTTGGTATTATTAACATGCACATCTGCAAAAAGGGTCTACTTTGGCATACAAATCATACCATCAACCCCCATATATCACAGAAAACTGACAAAAGCATTAGCTGACAATAAAACAAAATACCACACATACATACTTCCGGAGGATAGACAGCGAAATGTTGTCATCAGGGGCCTTTATGGCCTTTCAGCCGAAGAGATCACGGAAGACTTACAATCTCAGGGCTTCAACCTAAGTAAAGTCTACTATATTAAAATGAGGAAAGGTCTGTCTAGGGTAGTCAAAGTTCTCTTCCAAAAATCGGAAACTAGCATTTACAATATTAAATCTGATTGCCAACTTATGTGCATCATGGAGGTACAGCGTCCTCGTACGGGCTAAGGTATGTGCCACAATCGCCAAAAATTTGGACATTTTTCTGGAAACTGTCATGCAAAGTCTTGATGCGTTAGATGTGATTCGCTTCACGATTTTTTGGACTGTGCAAAGAAAATTGAGGAGAAACTAGAATGTGTCAACTGGGGCGGAGAACCTCCAGCAAGCTACGGGGGTTATACCTGGTATCCAAAGAAAATGAGAAGAACTTTTGCATAGGCAAACAGCACAAAAACAAACAACCACGACACAGGCACTTCAATCTAACAATATGTATCCAATGTTTGCCAAAATACAGACACAATTCTAAAACATGATGCAAGAGATGATGGTAAATATGATTCAAACTATGTTCGTTGCATCGCAAAACGTCTTCAGCAATAAACACTAATGAGTTTAATAAAAGACGTTTAAACTCCGACATAAAATGCAAATTCCTTTGTTTTAGCAGACTGGTGAGCTATATAAATTTATATTTGATCATAAATTCAACATTATTATGATCCAAAAAATCTTTCTGAAGCCTGGAGGATGATTCCGTATCTATAATTACATTATGTACAGAAATGACAGATTGACGGGTAGAGGAGGCGAAACGGCCATTCCTGTGAGACAAAATGTAAGTCATTATCTCATTAATACACTCAAACTTCGAAAACTAGAGACCACAGCAATCAAGGCATGAAATGATTTTCTAGAGTTCATTGTGATTTCTGTCAACAGTCTTCCAGGAAATAGAATTCTCTTATATGATCTTAGAGCACTTGCTGCATTTGAAGGCCCTATCTTCATTGCAGGAGATTTAAATGCTATACATCGCTTTTGGAGAGCGAAGCAATAAAGCTGGGACCAAACTTAATACATTCATCACAGCCAACCACTTGAGCATATATATTCCCAATGAAAAAATACATTACGGATTAAGAAATGGCTTTGCACTGGTCATTGGAATATTACGAGGTTTCATACAAAATGTTCGGTTAAATGTTTTCCTCACAGAAAACATCTTCATTAATGTTCCTATGGCGGAAATAAAAATCACAAACTAGAAAGCGTTTAAAGTCGCATTGGCCAATCAAACATTGACAAGATCATTGAGAACGTAACTCAGAAAATTTTACAGGCAAAAGAGGACCATACGGTCAGAACTCCGAGAAGAAAAACGAATCCCTATGAACTCCTTCTGATGAGGAGAAGAAATCAAGATCTAGGTTTACAGGTGACCCTGCGCAACACATAAACGCTACTCGAATGACAAATGAAATTCGCGATAAGATATGGGTATTCGAAAACGAGCAATGAGAGAGCTTTTTGCAGGGCCTCGAACCTGGCTGTGGTAGTTTCTGGAGAATGTCCAAATACTTTCGGATAAACAACAAATTTGTGGTACCGCCCATTTATGGTCTAAATGTGATGTAATCTTTTGATGTAGATAAGGCTGAAGCATTTACAGATCCTCTGGAAATGCAATCCCGTGAAAATCCTTCAGACGAGGAGGACTTTGAAACTGAGAAAAGAATTGTCTCTGTCAACAGATTTCTAATAGATAACATTCAACATAAAGACAGGATTGAATCAACCGAAATCAAAAACATTATAAAGACACTCAATAAACATAAAGCACTGGCTCCTTCTTGGAAGGCAGAATATTCCATGTCACAACTGACAAACAACTCTCAAACTTCAAACCGATTGATGCTAGAGTTCCTTAGGACTTGTCCATCTCACCGTTCCTATACAATATATTTACTATCTGCCTCCAAAAGTAATGATATCATCCTACGCTGATGATGCCTGTACATTTATTACAGCGCAACAAGCAAGATTTATCACTTCAAGCTTGCAACGATCAGTAAAGCTTTCATTGGAATACTTTCGTAAATGGAAAATTAAGATTAATTATGACAAAACACAGGTCCTGTTCATCACAAGGAAAAGACTACAAACTCCTCAGAGACTTATCGCTCACAATGAAACAATAGACTGGACACTAACGGCTAAATGCCTTGGAATTACGTTCGACAAAAGGCTCATATGGAATCAAAACATGCAAAATAAACGAGAACACTGTACAGCACTTTTTTTTCTCAAACACATTATACGACTAACACTACAATACGGTAGCTCTGCTTCCTACCAGATGCCAACGACCAACAAAAAAGCACACCAGTCCTTCCAAATCAAAATTATTTGAAAGGCTTTAAGAATTCCATTGTACATTAGAAACACTGACAAACAAAATACGTACGTGACAAGGCATTGAAACTCTTTGACACAATTGACACCCATACTAATAATATCTTAGCATTCCTTCAAACTGTACGGAACGGGAATGAATTAAGGTTCCCAGCTATCCGCAAAACAACTCTGTAAAAATGTATTTCGTAAAATCATATAATGACTTAAACTGGCTTGGGGAGGTGCTGAAGTACTCACTGATATGAGGGAGTTAAGGTGCTAAATCACACTAACTCCACACCTCACAACATTCCAAGATGAAAACCGTAACATTATCAATGAATAACTTAATACAAACTCCGACTAAATTTTTCTAGTACTAGACCTCACGCTCCGAAAAAAACAGAAACGAGATGAAACAAAACAAACGGACGTCCAACAATTCAAGAAACAAAAACCTGATATCTCTTAACCTATCCTAATTTAGTACCTGACCTAATTTAGTAGCTGACCTCATTCAGCACTACCCATCCTGTGACTTTATGAAGTCATTCCCTTCAACACATCCTTTAGACACCGAGGATGACTCAAAAAAGTCGAAACGCGTCCGCTCACACAACAAAGCAAGACCCGATAGCTTTTCAAGAAAAAAAGAGAATTGGTCTGCGGATATCAAATAAATAAAATAATTAGTTGATTGTTATTTTATCCTATTTATTTTAGCTCCTTAACCTGTTAACCTTGGTGCTTGGTGATGTCTTTGCGTGGGGTTTCACTATGTTGCTATCTACCAATTTCTCTACACATTCTATCAAAAAGTGTAATCGATCCAAATGACCTCTATCTTTTTAGGGTTTTGTAAAATAATTTTACAAAACCCTACTAGTTTCGCGACCAGTCTGTCCGTCTGTCCGTCTGTCCGTCCGTCCGTCCGTCCGTCCGTCCGTCCGTCCGTCCGTGTGTCACAGCAGTTTTTCTCGGAAACTACTTGAGCTAGAAACATCAAATTTTGTGTGTAGGTGTAAAGTGGTGATCTCTTTAAAGTTCAACTACAAAAAATTTTTATAAGGTATTTAAGGGGGGTCTCCCCATATAGGAGAGTGACCCCCCGAAAATTGAAGGTAGCCGATATGGGTATCAAATGAAAGGTCTTAATGAGAACTTTTCAAAACAGGTCTTAGTTTGGCAAAATTTGCTTCGAGGGGCGCACAGGGAGGGGAAAAACACGAAAAATTTGTGTCCCCCCCCTCGCGATTGGACACCTGTGATCCGAAAAATCTGAAAAAAATCAGGAATGTAGGCCTTGGTGAGTACAACAACAACAAATACGTGAGAAGTCGCAATTCACTCAACTTTGTTAGTAATAGTATGATTTATCGATTTTATGTTTTCTTGAATAAAATCTTAACGCTACCCTTAAATTCAATGAAATTCAGTACGTAGATGTTTATTTATAAGATTGATCTACCCTGAAAGTTTCATAAAGATTGAATCATATTTAGCGAAAATGTGTTTCTTCCCTCGCGAATGGACATGTGAAATAATTATCACGGGAGAAATTTATGAGTATAACAATACCAAAAACCTTAGAAGTCGAAATTCGTTCAACTTTGTTAATAATAGTGTGATCTTCGTATTTCATATTTTCTCCAATAAAATCGTCTTTGAGATGTTTCTTGATTTAATTCGATCTGGTGACTGCATTTTGTAAATTGAATACAAAACCCTTCTGACATGAGCGTAGGTCTGTTTCCCAACTTGTTGTATATAATATATGCATTAAAGTAGCACATATCAAGTAACCGGAGAAAAATTTTTTTATAAAATTTTTTTAAGCCTGTTACGGACAGCCGTGTAGGCTACCATAACTCCATCTCCCTAATCTACGCCGCCCACTTTTAGGGTTTTGTACTAAAATACAAAACCCTATTGCAATCACGACCTGTGTCCGTCTGTCCGTCTGTCCGTCCGTCCGTCCGTCCGTCCGTCTGTATGTCACAGCACTTTTTCTCCGAAACTATAGAGGCTACAGCCATGAAACTTTGTAGAAAGGTCAGTGGTGGTAACCGCTTGAAAGTTCAAGGGTGGAAAAATTTTTCAAAGGCGTTTTAGGGGGGTCTCCCCATATAAGGGGGTGAAACCTCAAAAAAAAATTTTCACCATTGGTAGTCGAGTAGGGTGTCATTGGAAAGGTCTCAATGAGATCTTTTCAAAACAAGTCTTAAAATTGTCTTATAAGTACCGAGGGGGGCAGGGGAAGGGGAAATGTACGAACTTTTCGCGTACCCCCCCCCCCCTCGCGATTGGACACCTTCCATCCGAAAAATCTGAAAAAAAGAAACGTGAATGTAGGCCTTAATGAGTACAACAACAACAAATACATGAGAAGTCGAAATTCACTCAACTTTGTTAGAAATAGTATGATTTATCGATTTTATGTTTTCTTGAATAAAATTGTAACGGTACCCTTAAATTCAATGAAATTTAGCAAAGAGTTGACTATTTATAGGATTGATCTTTTCTGTAAGTTTCATAAAAATCGAATAGTATTTGACGAAGTTATAGCGATTTGAATTTTCCTGTATTACTATGGAACAATGTGCTCTGTAGTACTATGGAAACATATGGCTATGGAGCCATATGCGCTTTTTACCGACTTAGACACTAAAGCTTTGCTAGGATTTGCATCTAAATTTCAGGAATGATAGGTATCATGAAGATGAGTACATACAATTGAAAAAAGCCGAAGAGTCAGGAGAGAGCTCCTAGCAAAAGGGCTTTGTAAGCATTCTGGGACTCGAAAAAATAGGCCATGAATCGATGAATACAGTACAGAGGAGTGGCCACTGAAAGTAAATTTCATGAAAGGTAGCCGATATGAGTATCAAATGAAAGTTGTCTATGAGAGCTTTTCAAAACAGTTCTTAAACTGACAGCGTTTGCTTCAGTGGGGGCACAGGGGGGGAAATACATGAAAAATGTGTTACCTACCTCGCGAATGGACACCCGTGATCTAAAAAATCTGGAAAACTTATCAAGCGAGATATTTATGGGTATAACTTTAACAAATACCTCAGAAGTCAAAATTCTTTCAATTTTGTTAGTAATAGTATGATCCTCGAACATGATGTGTTTCTTGATTTTACAGGTATTCGTTGCTGGTTACTGCATTTTATAAGTAGGTACAAATCCCTTCTGACATGAGCATAGGTCTGCCTACCCAACTTGTTTTGTTATAATCCAGGACAACATTCGATTTTTCTTACTTTCTTTTCAATCATTGTCTTTTCGTCGTTATGAACAGAACTGAGCATCAACACGTCTTTTTTATCCTCCCACTTGAAAACCATAAGTTTGCCTTTGAATCTTGTTATATGTTCATTTTTGCATAATTTTTTGATTTTTATTTCACTGGGGATTCCGACTCTGTTTATCCTCATGTCTGTATTGTTTTGGCACAAGGCCTCAGCCAAATGATTTGACGTATAGAAACTATCTAAGGAAATCTTATACCCTTTATTCACTAAGTCATGTGTTAACTCCAAAACAATTCTTGTTGAAGGTTTTCATGTGCATAGTTCGAACCATAATTTGTATCCTTGCCTGTGTATAAAATTATATGTACGTATTCAGATTGGCTTTCACTTAAAATAAACAACTTCATTCCAAATCTGGCTCTTTTTGTCGATATATGTTGTTTTCAAGATAAATTCCCTTTCCACAATAAAGGAGATTCATCCACGTATATTTCTCGTTCACATACATAAACACTTTTAAACTTTTCTGACAAGTTATTAATGATTGGACTAATTTTATATGTTTTTTATGAGATATGTTAGGATCAAAACTTAGATTGCCTGCAAAGTGCAAAAACTAACATAATAATCCAAGCCTCCTTACACTTATAGCTTCATAAAAAACGGCATTTTAATTATTCTTTTGCTTGAAAAGTAATGTTCTAAAGCCAGTTTTCCAATTATTCCTTGTAAAATTAAGAGCCCTTAAAAAAATTTTCATTTCAGCTTCATTTGTTTCCTTCCATTTACGCATTCTCGAACGAGGTTTCAACTCAGGATAATTAAGAACGAATCGGGCGGCATACAAGTTTGTTTGCTCTGTAATTAATTTGATAAGTTCCTTGTCTATAAACTACTCAAGATAAAAGAGAGGATCTTTTTTTGGAGAGCTATCGAAAGTTTTTCCAGGATTTGCAGTAAAGGGAAATGGTGGTTTTTCTGCATTTTGAGGTAGCTATTCTTCAGGAGCAATGCTGTTGCTAGGACTAACTTGATCAACTTCTTCACCATCTTCATTCCCAATATCGCTCAATTTGGTGTCGTTGTCAAAATTATTCCCAGATTACTCCGATGACGAACTCATAATACGTCTCCTTTTTTTACCAGCCGGTATATTGATTTCGGTATCGCTGATGTCACCTTCGTTCATTTTAATGGATACTTTTAAAAATGTTTTCTAAAATGAAATGGTTGGAAATATAAAAAATATAAACAAAAATGTGAAAATAGAAAGAAGTAAACAAAATATAATACAAAAATTGGTAGGTGAGTGTAAGTACGTACTCGTCACTGCTCATCTAGAACACGTTCACCACTCTCAATTGTGAAATGGTACTGATTTTCTCCCACTTAAATTCATGTTGAAATACGTATCGACGACTTATACCTTTGTTGGACGAAACTATACGTCCCAACCATTCCAGGCTGCAACATATAGTTCAAGGACGTATTCATACGTCCTACCCGTAGACGCTTTTAATTAAGTTTGACATTCAGTTAACAGGTTAATAACATGAAAAATCATTTTTCAGCTATATTACTTAGAAATTCTATGAAACCAGATAAATTTTAATTAATTTAATGAATTTTCTTCACGTTCAAATTGATTACATTTACAGTTGATCAAGGTGTTATGGTATAGGCATTAAGGCTCACTAACAAGTTAGACACGTCCAAAATATAAGCCTGCAGATTACTGGAGCTGAAATTAATTTGTTTGATTCAAAAGGAGTCTAATAAGTCATTCAAACTTTGTCTTAAAAGGGGGCTCGGTTGGGCACATAAATAATCTCCAATTGAATTTGGTACATCCTAAAAATTCAACTCTTTACTTCAAAATTTTAATTTAGTATTTACATTGAATGGAAAATTTTTCTAGGATTGTATCAACATTGCCCTTAACTACTAAATTAAAAATTAATATGCTTCAAAAATAGGCAGTTCGTTGGCAGTGGGGACATGAATATTGTGCATACTTTTTAAAAAATAATTTACGTATTATTTTTTTTTTTTTTTGCAGCCATAGTATTCCTGTAAGATGAACCATTATCAGAAAATGTTGACAGGATATTACCGTTTAGATCTGCTATTATCTAAAAATAATGACATATACGAAAATTTGCGAAATGAGAAAATTCAACTTTTTTCCACCCATAAACCACTGTGCAACGTGTCGTCGTCTAGATGATGCAAATCGCCTTTTAGGTAATTTACGGATATCTACTTTAAAAGCATTTTAAAGTTTTTTAGAAAAAAACATTCACTGATGTCCATTGTATACAGGCTGATGATTGTCTCCTTTGCAGGTTCCGAAAAAGTATTGTGATTCGCAGATAGTCATGACGCGAGTGAACCGACAGAAAAATCTTCAAAAAATATTTTTACATGTACAAACAAGTCTGCGAGCTACTGTCGCAATTGTTTTCACAACCATTATGAACATCAACAAACGAATGTGCTTGAAAACCCGCCAATCATGATCAACATCTAAAACTGACGTCACGGCCCATTCATTAACTTGCGGTCTTGAATATTCCAGGCAGTTCGCTAATGTACGATAAATGGATTAAATGACTGGAGACCCTATATAAAGGCGAGCTGAATGAATGGGGGGATTCATTAGAACCACGATAGTAAAAACTACGATAGTGTGGAAGGCAAATTGGAAAGCGATATTGGTCGAGTAATAGTAAAGTGATTTTCGTGATAGATAAGACTGTTAAAGTGAAAAATTTATAGACAAAGTGAAAATTAAAATTAGTGAAAGAATTAATGATTGTACATTTATTAGTAAATAAACTCTTTTAACTTAATTTAAAAGACATTGCGTTTTCACTTTCCCGGAATATTAAAATTATTGGCCGCGAACAATAACACGCGACAATGTTTTCACATAAACGTAATAACTTGTGTACTTGTGTAAGATGAACCGTTTTAATACAAATGTGCTCAATTTGAATTTTACTCAATTGTATTTCAATATCTGTTCAAATGTAAACTAAATTATTGGAACCATTCAAAAACCTATTAAATACGACTTTGGGTTAAGCTTAAATATGCTGAGAATGTTTTATTGATTTAGATAATTTTTCACTGACTTTCTGATAAATACTAGTCCAAACAAAGCTTGCAACACATTTTGAAAAATTTTCAGAGTATCCATAAATCTTTCTCTCCTGCTTTCTCGCTCTTGAATATTTTTCTAATACGTCACTTTCCAATTGATTCGATTCTAAGCGAAGATATTATGACGACTTTCGAGCAGAACTTTCACGTATATCATAGACAGAATATATTATATCGTGGAGGAATTCTGTGCATTCAATGAGTACCATACAATTTCGATAGTAAAAATGTCCTTCTGTTTTATTCTTTATCAAGTTTTCACAAGGATCAAACCTCAATTGATGAGAATCATAAAAAATACTGAATATTTCTGGCAAGACAGCCAAACGTCTAAGGCTATTGGGCTTTTTCAAACGCAGCGTTAAAAGTGAGCGTTAAACAGGTTATATGGGCAAGAAGAGTGAGAGGCATTGAGGGGACCTGATGGTAAAAACAAGCCAACATTTTGTAGGGTGAACGAGCGTAACGCATATACACAAACGCATTTTGTTGATCATTTGGTGGGGGAAATTTTATACAAACGCAGGTAAGCATTCCGAATTGAACATTCGGTGAAGATGGTAGTCGTCATGAAACGATTGCCTTTCTTTAATTTGCGTGCAAAAATGGATGTGTGGATGTGAGAAGCTACGCGTTATGCAATAAATTTATGAAAGCGGAGGCCATGTTCAATTTCAGGAAACAACACGACGAATATCACGATTTCAATGAAGATAAATTGCCTATTGTAAATCTATAGAAAATTAACAGTACGCATAATCTTCATAGAATCACATTACAATAAGCATGTTTACAACACATGCGACTAAAAAAGATATTCAAATTTGGAATATATTTTTCAGAAAGCGGAAAAACACGGAGGATTTAAGTAAATCCAATAGAAGTTTGAATCGACAAACTTTAACAATCATAAAATACATTTTTCATTCCAGTTTTTATTACCTCGTGCACAATTCAAGGCTAAAACATAAATTCTCAATCGCTTATCTCTCTGTCCTCGCTCTCATGTTGTTCGCACGATGTTTAACGATCAAATGACCCTTTTGACACATACACTCGCAAGACATGTATCGTATACAAAAATAGGTTGGCTGAACTATGCAACGTGTAAACATAGGGGCGTCAGCGCGAAACCTGTTTGGATATGGGTTTTTGCCATTCCCGTGTGAAAGAGCCCATTGAGTTTCTTTTTTATTTAGGTATGTTGAAGAATCAACTTGAATTGGAAGTTGTCCTGGAGACCGATATAAGCTTCAACACTTACGAAACTGTTGAAGCTAAGCGTCTATCACCATAGCAGTTGCATGCAACCGTAAAACTCGTTGAGCACATAAGGAGGAACGTAACACGTGCTGAGATTGATCTACTTGTTATATCTGCTTGTAACGTAAATAGGCGGCAAATACATAAATGAAGCTTAGTTTAGTGGTAGATAGGAGTTTATTGCACTTCTGTGTAATCAAAAATTTAGTAGTTTTTTACGGAATACAACTATCGTTTCTTTTTGAAATTATGCTGCTAGTTCCAATAGATTTGCTTTGATTTCACACATTTTAAATCTGCCAAGCAGTGCTGTTGACCCAATAATGGAAACATGGATTGGAACAAAACGAATTATCAAAGAGTTAAGAACGACTTTACAGATAGTTTGTTCTTATTAACTGCTAGGTAGCTGAATTGAAGGGATTACCATTTGCACTCTAAAAAATCTCCGTTAGCCCCACCAGCCGGAAACGTAAATTTCTCGTAGGCGCCTTCTAATGCATGAAGAAATAGGCTTGTACGCTATTAGAATTCTGATTGAAATTTGCCGAGCATAAAATGATTATTAAGAAAAAAGTAATAATCTGGTTTATATTTCTCAGCATTTGAGTCAAATTCATGTTGAACATGTAACAAATCTTTGAGAAACATACCCATCAAAGACTTAAACACGTGAAAATTTGTTTACTAGGAGAGCTTTAATTTCAGTCCTATTCAAAAATGACATCGATCTTATTAGCGTTTTGTACTGAAATGATTGATTGAAATCATGACCTGTTCCCGTCGGTCTGCCGTGTTTCACAGCAGTTTTTTCTGCATATATTGAAATCACCCTGAAATATATTTATTTTATCAAAGGTAATCAGTGAGGTATCATATGAAAGGTCTCAATGAGAACTTTTGAAAACAGGACTTTAAATTATCTAATCTGTGTCAAGGTAATAACAAGGAGCGTGATGTATGAAATTTGTACCTACCCTTCGCAATTTGTCACCTTTGCTTAGAAAAATCTGAAAAAAATCATGAACGTAGCCCTTTATAAGTACAACAACAAATACGTCAGGAGTCAAAATCCCCGCATTAATCAATTTTGCATTTTCTCAAATATAATTGCAAGCGCTCTCCTAAATTCAATGAAATTCGGTATACATGTGGCTACTTATAAGGTCAACCTCCTATTTTTTCAAAAGTATGAAAAAGTATTTAACAAAGTTATAGCGGTTTGAATTTTCCTGTTTTCCTGCGGCAAAAATATATTGTCGCATGTTATGGTTCGCGGCCAATAATTTTAATGTTCTGGAAAAGTGAAAACGCAATGTCTTCTTCAATTAAGTTTAAAAGAGTTTATTTAATTACTTAAAAATGCACAATCACATATTTAATTATTTCATTTCATTTTAAATTTCACTATCAAAAGTCTAACTTCCACTTGCCCATAAATTTCTATCGCAATTGTCTTCTAAAACCACTTCATAATCAACGAAAATCACTCTTCTATTACTCGAACAATATCGCTTTTCTATTCACTTCACACTTTCACAGTTTTTACTATCGTGGTTCTAATGAATCCCCCCATTCATTCAGTTCTCGTACATTGGCGAATTAGCGGGAACATTCGAGCAGCGTAATGAATGGAGCAGTGACTCACTTTCAGATGTTGATGCTTGGTGGGTTTTCGAGTACGTTCGTTTTGTTGATCATTGGTAATTGCAATTATTGTACCTGTAACACTGCCCCCACCTCAGTTCTTTTCGCCCCGAAAAGATGTGTCGCCAGTTGTAGTCTATTCTCCCTGGAGGTATTATGGGGCAAGACGGTCCAGGTGCACGATTTTCATTTTGTCTCTTGGCTTACGGTGTTCCTGTATGCGGTATACGACGTCATTGATTCGCTTTGTAACTCGGTATGGTCACTCCTAATCATGTTGCAACTTTGAAGACCTACCCTTTCGCCGTTGTGGGTTATAAAGCCATACTAAATCATCTTGCTGGAAGCCAGTAGAATTCGCCTTTAGATCAAACCTAGTCTTCATGCGGTCAGTAGCCAATTCGAGGTATTTTTGCACTGTCCGATGTATCTGGTTCAACCGTTGCCTTAGCTCACTTGCGTACTCCGAGATCGTTTGGGGTTTCTCAGGGGTGCTCCGAACTTTATATCAGCTAGCAGACGAATAGTCATTCCAAAAATGACTTTGGCTGGGGCTTGGCCCGTCGATGCATGTTCGGCAGCTCTGCACGCCATCGAAAATAGTGGGATGTGTCGGTCCCAGTCCCTTTGGTTCTCGTCAACCATCTTGGCCAAGTGTTTATTGAGAATGCCGTTGAAACATTTGACCATTCCATCGGATTGGGGATGCAGCGGTGTTATCCTCGTTTTCAGTATTCCCAGCAGCTCGCACATTTCACCAAAAACTAGTAACTCAATGTTTCGGCCTTGATCCGAATGTAGTTGGCGAGGTACGCCATACCTACTGACCCAATTTAACACTAGTTGTTCGGCTACAGTAGTTGCCTTCTGGTTGGGAATGGGGTAGACCTCTGGCCACTTGCTGAAATAATCGGCTACAACCAGCGTGTATCGATTTCCCCATTCGGATTCAGGGAAGGGTCCTGCGATGTCAACAGCAATCCTTTCAAACGGTACACCCACGTTGTAGGTTTGCATTTGTCCTCTCAGTCGTCGCTTTGGGCCTTTGACGGAAGCGCAAATTGTGCATCGTCGGCACCAGTCCTCGACGTCTTCTCGAGCATGGAGCCAGTAAAACCTTTCCCGCGATTTCGCTAAGGTCTTGTTAACACCAAGGTGGCCTCCTGAGGATCCTTCATGCATTTCCTTAACCACATCGTGGATTCAGCTTTTGGGAAGTATAGTTTGCATCCTTTAGGAGCTGCCATCCGCCGTTTCCCATTTCTGCTTGAGTATGCCACCCTCCACCTGAAGGGAGTTTCATTGTGCCCAATAGCTTTTCAGGGTTGCATCATGCATTGAAACGTCTTTCCACTCCAGTCGCCCAGTTATCTCCTTCCATACGAGCAATGGTCCGATGTCTTCATTGGCTAGCTGGGCATTTCGAATCTCCTCCGATGACCAACTTTCATCGAATTCGGCCGTTATCAATCGCAGATCAACGGGCGGTTCCTTTTCCTCAATCCGTCGGCAATGCTTGCAGTTAGCTGGACATGGACGGTGGGATAGGGCGTCAGCATTTTCATGAACTCCGCCCTTTCGATGAACAATTTCGTAGTCGTATGACTGGAATCTTTCGATCCATCTCGCAACTTGTCCCTCGGGGTTTTTGAAGTTGAGCGGCCATCTCAATGATACATGGTCCGTTCGAAGAAAAAACTTCTGGCCATATAGGTACTTGTGGAACTGCTTGGTGGCCTCTATTATAGCCAATAGCTCCTTCCTGGTCACGCAGTTGAAAGAACTCGACTTTTTGAAAGAACTTGACTGTAATACGAGAGGATTCTTTCTTCGCCATCGATCTGCTGGGAGAGTACAGCTCCAATACCGCCGTTCCTCGCATTGGTGTCAACTGCAAATATTTTTCCGGGTTTTGGATATGCCAGCACGGGTGATTCACACAGCTTCTCCTTCAAGGTCTCAAAGGCTACCTGGCATTGTTCATTCCAGCTATATGGACGATTTTTCTCAGTTAATTGATGGAGACACTTAGCTATTTTGGCAGAGTCTTTGACGGATCTTCGATATTAGGTTGCCAGACCCAGAAAACTTCGTAGTTGGCGCTTGTTGTTTAGTGTTGGCCAGCTTTTAACGGCAATTTTCTCAGGGTCTGTTTTGACCTCTTCTGCTGATACGACGTGTCCCAGGTATTTTACTTCAGCTGCAAAAACGTTCTCACGATAACAATGATGTCATCTAGGTACACCAAGCAGGTTTTCCAGGTGAGGCCACGTAGCTCGTATTCCATCAGGCGTTCGAAAGTTGCTGGAGCATTGCAAAGCCCAAATGGCATCACCAGAAATTGCCACAATCCGGTCCCAACTAAAAATGCGGTTTTCTCTCGGTCCTTCTTGTGAATTTCTGCCTGCCAGTAGCCATTCTTGAGATCGAGTGTAGAAAACCATTTTGCGTCGGCTAAAGTGTCCATGATGTCATCGTAGCGTGGAAGCGGGTAACTATCTTTCTTAGCGACGTCATTAACCTGCCTATAGTCGACACAAGAACGAGTGCTACCATCCTTTTGCTTCACTAGAACTACTGGCGCGGCCCATTGTCGGACAGAAAGTTCGATAACGCCTTGTTTTTCCATGTCCGAGATCAGTGCGCTCACTTCTCCTTGTTTGACTATAGGAAGACGTCTCGGTGCTTGTCGAATTGGCTTGGCTCCCTGTGTATCTATGACGTGAGCTACCATACTCGTTTGACCTTGGCCATCCGGGCTTGTTGAGAAGATTTCACTGTACTTGGTGACCAGATCAGGGGCTCGCTTGAATAGAATTTGACCTGTTTCAATATTACAGATGTGGATTCTCGGTCTTCGTCTGTGTCTTGCCTCCTTTTCCAATGATAGTCGTGAGTAGCTTCCAAAGAGGTGATGGTGGAAACAGGCTGACAGCTGCCGATGACTTCTCCCGCTTTGATGCTCGTGGTTGAGTCTGCGGTGTTAAGGACTCTAACCGGCACGTATCCGTGCCTTATAGATCTTACAAGGCCTCGTCCTGCAATCAAACTGCGCAGTAAGGACGTCTCGTTGGCTCCATCAGATAAGATCGGTGGTCTCCAGAATCACCATCAAGCTTGGCCCATACTATGCTCTCGGAAGAATTCAGTACATCAGTGTGGGTAGATACTATTACATTAATCTTGGGAATTTGGACGCTGGGACCCTCCATCAATACTTCGATATTCTGCCATTTCAATACCCGTGTGCCCAAGTCCAACGTGATTCCATGTAGTTAAAAAAAATCCATTCCGAGAATGCAGTCATCCATAATGCTCGCGACCAGAAAAATATGTCGGAACGCAAGGTCTCCCAACTGTGCCTGGAGGTTGACCTCTCCATGGATAGGTGCAGTTTCTCCCGTAGCTGTCCGTAGTGAGAAAATCCTGCCCTTTCGAAGTAGTTGTTGCCTCACATGGTCTAGTCGGATGATCAATCGGGTTGCGCCAGTGTCGATGGCTATGGTGCAATTTTCTCCGTCAACTTGACCTGGAAGGCATAAGTCCGCTTCTCCACGATGTAGTCTTGATACAGTGATGGTGGTGCTGGGGACGTCGATCCTCCTAGTTGGCTAGTTGGCTCTTACATGTTTCCCGACCCCTCAGTTTGAAGGGTTTCCATTCTGGGCTCCTGACTCGGTCTAGCTCTTCTCCTAGCTGCACTGGGCAATAGCTCGGTTTTCTTTGCTTCTTGCAGTCACTTTGCAGGTGCAATTTCTCTCCGCAAATCCAGCATCTGCGCGCACTATTTACCTGTGGCTCTCGCTCAATTTCGACGCGCTCACACCTACACTCGTCTGCCACTACCTCACGGACCCGGGCAGTGGTACGAGTCGCATTTTCCGCTGCCTCAAAGTTCAGACTGTAAGCCAATGCGTCCTTAACCGTTTGTTTTTGAGATAAACCCACGGCTTGTTGTAATTCCGGGTCCTTTGATGTGCTAATGAATGCTTCTGTTGCTGCATCATCTCGATGTTCTGGGTCGTAGGCTGGGTAAGCCAAAAGTGCTAGTCGCTCAAAGTCTTGGGCCGGCTGCTGTAGAGTTTCACCAGAATTCTGCACCCGATGCCTTAGCTGTGACCGATAAATCTGCTTCAGATGATCTTCTCCATAACGCATGTCGAGCGCATTCATTATAGCAGCCGGGTTTGAGTTCAACTCAATAGAGATAGTCTGCAAAAGTTCGGCAGCTGGGCGTCTTAGAGCAAGAATTAATGCAGTTGCTTGTTCCTGCTCATTCCAGTGATTCGCCCTAACAGCGGCTTCAAACTGGGTTTTGTAAATACCGCACACAGTTTGCTCGTCGAATATTGGTGCTTTCACATTTCTGGATATGCTATGCGCTGCGGTTATAAGCGAGGCTGGTAAGGTAATTACTACTGCCTTTGCTGCTCTCAAATCCTTTTTCATGTTTTCCATCTCATGGTTGATTCTCTCCTCAACCTGGCCGACCTTTTCCTCGACCTGGCTGACCTTTTCCTCGACCTGGTTTCTACTTCTCACCTTCTGCGCCTTTTTCCGCATCTGAGAGCTCACCCGAGTCCAGATTCCCGCCTTCCGACTTGATCGCGTCACGCAAGCGTGCAATCATTATGGCCTTTGTACTTTGTGTGGCTAGATTTCACTGTTCCAATTCCTCTTTGAGCTCCGATATGGTCAATTAATCAATTTTTAGATGTAAGTTTCCTGGCATTTTTATTGTTTCGGCTATTTTTTCACCAGTTTCCACGTTAGTTTTCACTGGTGTGCACTTTAAAAAATGTTTAAAAGTTTTCACTTCCGAAATTTTCTTTCTCACTTCTTGACACCACTGTCACGTGTTACGGCCAATAATTTTAATATTCCGGGAAAGTGATAACGCAATGTCCTTTTCAATTAAGTTTAAAAGAGTTTATTTAATTACTTAAAAATGCACAATCACTTATTTAACTATTTCAGAATTTTAATTTCACTATTAAAAGTCTAACTTCCACTTGTCCATAAATTTCTATCGCAATTGTCTTCTAAAACCACTTCACAATCAACGACAATCACTCTTCTATTACTCGAACAATATTGCTTTTCTATTCGCTCCACACTTTCGCAGTTTTTTCTATCGCGGTTCTAATGAATCCCCCCATTCATTCAGCTCGCCTTTACATAGGGTCTCTAGTCATTCAACCCAGTTCTCGTACATTGGCGAATCAGCGGGAACATTCGAGCAGCGTAATGAATGGAGCAGTGACTCACTTTCAGATGTTGATGCTTGGTGGGTTTTCGAGTACGTTCGTTTTGTTGATCATGATTAATGGGTTTTCGAGTACGTTCGTTTTGTTTATCATGATCTTCTTAACGGTTGTGAAAATAATTGCGACAATGACTCGCAAAATTATTCGTGCATATAACAATATGATTATGGAACAATATGCGCTTTTATCAGCTCAGATACTACAGTATTCTAGGATTTGTATGATAGTTTTAGGAATGATATGTATTTTGTATATCGTTGAGAAGTTATTCAACGAGTGACATCAGTAATTGTAAAACAAAATGGCAGCCATTTCAAATGACTATATTAAATGAATTTGTGTTAAGTTTCCCCAACTTCAACATTTAAGGCATATGCTATTAAAACTGCATTGAATTTTTTTGAATGGCTAGAGATGAACACGTACAGCTTATAGATTAAACAAGTAAAAGTAGCAGAAGAATGCCCCTGTACAACGGTATTGTAAAATTACTTCAAAGCTCCAACTTCTGAATACCAAAACTTGACTCATACGTAAATTCCATGAATTGATCTCGGGAAATTAACATATGGTTATTATGTAGTTTGATTAGCCGCCATTTTATTTTCAGGGAGCTGACATCTATTTTTGAGTTGTCATGACAACATATCAATATTAAAAATTATTCGTAAAATGTCATCAAAATCCTTACACAGCTGTAGATTTTGAATCTTTCCGAACGTTTATTTAAACAGTATCACATGTAACTGTTTTCGCAGTTGATAAATTTTCAATTCCCCATAAATTAACTGTTTATTGCTCAATTTCATTGAAATTTACATAAAGTATGCGCTTAAAACATTATTTTGGAAAGTTTTGGCAAATTTATGGATTACTGGTCAATTTTACAGATGAAAACGAAAAATTCGTAACAAGTACTATTATTTCTCTAAAGCCTTTGATTCAGTAGATCACTCTCTCAAAATAAGGGGAACAGTTAACGGATGAGACGAAAAACGCCAAAGAATAGAGATTGCAAATAAAATATTTTTTGCAGTTAATCTTCTAAATAGCCATTTGTGTATCAGATTTCATTGAATTTCTAAGTACCATTAAGATTTTATTCAAGAATTTAAAATCGACAAATCATACTATTACTAACAAAGTTGAGTGAATTTTGATTTTTTTTTAGATTTTTCGGATGAAAGGTGTTCAATTGCGAGGAGGGAGGGAGTTACGCGAGAATTTTGTAAATTTCCCCTGCCTCGCATAGTGCAGATGAGGAAATTTTAAGACTTGTTTTGAAAAGATGGCAAAAAAAACGTTGAAGGATCACCTCTCTATATGGGGAGACCCCCTCAAAACCCACTGAAAAATTTTCCCTACCCATAACTTTCAAGAAGTCATCACTTCTGACCTTTCTAAATAGTTTCATGGCTGTAGCTTCTTTTGTTTTGGAGAAAAACTGCTCTGTTATACAAACGCACGGACAAACCGATACAGGTCATGATTGCAATAGGGTTTTGTATTTTATTGCCAAATTTTAAAAATGTGAGCAAATTCTTGTACGTAGGTGCCAAAATAACCGCCGAAGAATACAGCTTGCAAATAAAATATTTTATTCAGTTTTGACGATCTTGCAGACCAGCTGTAAACACAAGAAAACAAAGCTCCAAATATACAAATCAGTGATAGACCTGTGTTATGCTATGGGTGTGAAACATGAACTTTAGTCCAAGCATCCCCAAATATATTGTGCGGCTTTGAGCGACGGGTCCTAAGGCGAATTACGGAAGCGAAGCTAGACAGAGACCAATGGCGAATTCGATACAACCATGAGCTGTAAGAAATTTTTGAGAAACCGAAAGTCTCAACGACTGTAAGACTGCCGAAGCTGCCATGGGCTGGTCACATGAACTGTATGGATGAACAACAGATCTCCTAAAAGATATTCATTGGGAGAACTGAAGGCCGGAAACCAGTGGGGAGATCGAGGAAACGCTGGTCTCACTCATTCGATGAAGACAGTTCATCGTTACTCGGATTTCGAAATTGGAGGACTTCGTCAATGAACACAGATGGAGGCGCTATTTGCAAGAAGCGAAGGCCCAAAAAGAGCTGAAGTGCTACCAAGAAGAGAAGAAGAAGAAATACTATTCGACCTTTCTGAAACTTTCAGGATAGATCTACCTTCTAAATAGCCAATTGTGTCATTGACTTTTCGGGTGCGCTTAAAACTTTAAGGAAATGTTAAATTAATTAATTGTACTCGTATTATTACCAACAAGATTTAGCGAATAATTTTCAACGTATTTGTTTTTTCTGTACTTATGAAGGCCTACATTCCTGATTTTTTGAACAGATTTTTGGAACCAGTGTCCAATTGCGTATATACCTAGTTCTCTGGTCCTCTTCAACACTAATTAGCTGATCTAAAGACATGTTTGGTAAGATTTCATTAAAAGCTTTTAAATAACATCCAACTCGTTTACCTTTAATGAAAAAATTTTATATGAGGAGGCCTCCCTTAGTATTCTCTGAAAAGGTTTTTCACCCCAAAACCTTTGAATAAGTCATCGCTTCTAACATTTTCAGAACTGTTTTGGAAAAAACAGATGGACGGACAGCTGGACACAGATCATGTGTTCACTAGGGTTTTATATTTTAGTACAAAACAATAAAAAAGAATTGTAGATAACTTTTGACAGAATTGAGCATGTGGTACTAAAGTTAATACGCAGCAGTTTTCCTACAATTTGATTTGCTTAGATAATGGCTAAATAATCTTCACTAGTATTAAGTTCACTCAAGTTAAATCAGTTTTGTGTAAAAGTGACTTTGTTTTGCTTTTGTTTTTATCGAATTACTTGGTTGTGATAGTGACTTTTGCTGCGTGGAAAAACTCCACGGATTGAAGGTTTATTCCGAAAATACCTGTAACCTCACGATCATTAGAATTATTTAGTGGTTGATGGTGGCAAGTAGGTACACACTTTTTTTCCTTTGAAATCTAGAGTAAGTTATTCAAAGGTTGGAGTGTGTATTTTACACGTATTTGAAAAGCATTGGGCAGGGTGATATATTTTATTTCAAAGGGCTGTGAACGGCAAATTTCTTCTGATATTCTCGTGTGTGGTTGAAAAGTTTACCAATGTATTTGGTGGCTAGGCGTAAATTCAATGTTGATTTCAAGATTAAACTATTCCGGCGAGCCATATTTCTAGCTTGGTACTTAATTGATGCCCATTGGGATAAGTGAGTGTCGCCTACTCCTGTTTCCAGACGAACTTCTCGGGTCCGCAGCCCCTATCCAGAAAACCTCTAGTTTCGACGATAATACAGTGCTGTTGTAAACACCTACAAAATGTGCCAACTAAGATCAGGCTGTGTTTAAGATTCCAAATTGTACTCTGTCTATTTAAACTGGAAGAAATATCCAAACTCGAGGATAAAACAGCAATCTTTGATGCTAAGCAGAAACAAATTACTAAAAACTATGAGGGAGGATATTTGAATGCACATCATGTTTAAAAACGGAAAATTACAAGAAAGCCATGAGTAAGGAGTGGCTTTCATTGTTGGCAGCTCATTTAAATAAATTATCACCAACTTGTTTAATGCCTGTCTGGTCAACTGTAACGTGGCCATAAAAGACAAGGAGGAGGCAATCAAGGAAAAATTTTACAGCACCATAAAATTCACTGTTGATGGGTTGCCGCCAATAGAAAATAAATTTATTTTGAGTGATTTCAATGCAAAAATCGGCAGAAAGATGGCACATAAAAGCACAACTAGAGAGTACACCTTTCATGCCGAGGTCAGCAACCACAGGACTTCGCTACTAGTTAAGGCTACATAGTAAGCTCCACACGCTTTCTGCATCCAGACATACATAAGATAACGTGGGCATCCCCAAAAAGTCGCCCGCTAAACCAGATTGACCATGTTTTCATACAAAACCGAGCCACCACCAGTATTCTCGATACATGGTCATTCTGCGGCGCTGCCCGTGATTTGGGTGCTACCTTATATGGGTCAAGTTGAAATGCCGCAGCTCCAAGACCTGTAAACAAGGAAAATCAATTACTCGAAAGTACCAGGTACACAAGCTAAATGAAAGCTCAGTAACGTCCACATACATATCAGCGCTGGAAAATCGCATCAACATATCCCCAAACGCGGAAGAAAGTAATGATGACATCAAAACCATGTGGAAGACAGTAACAGATACGTTAACAGAATTGGTCGAAGATGTGTTAGGGCACCAGACAAAGAAAAGTAGGAACGACTGGTACGACGAAGAATGCAAGGAAACTATTAAACACGCTGAGTGCACAGACCTACGCTCATGTCAGAAGGGTTTTGTACCCTAATTCTCCAAAATGCAGTCACCAGCACCTAATAAAGTCAAGAAACATGTCAAAGAGATGTGCACGTTTAAAAGCAAATTCATTGTTTCTCTATTTGAACCGTCGCCATTTTGTCGCAAGAAAACGAAAATCACTCAAATCATGAATTCCCAATAATATTTATGTTCCTTATCTTATTTGAAAATTTCAAGAAGATCAAATGAAAAGTGCAGTATCTGATTCGATGGAAAGTCCATAAAATGCCAAACTCATGTGCTATTGCTGTTGTAATTGGAGAAATTTCAAATAGCTATAAGTTTCATGTTTTCATTCAATTTTCATTAAACTTACAGAATATAAGGACCATTTATAAAACTACTTAAATAAAGATTTTTTTTTTGAGTTTAAGGATACGTATACGCTTGTACTGGGGAAAAAGTAAAATTTGAAGAACGTAATATTATTAACAAAGTTGAATAAATTTTGACTCCTAAAGTATTTTTTGCTGCTGTGCTTATAAACAGCTACTTGCATCATTTTTTTGTCAGCTCAGAGGTGTCCAATTGCGAGGGGCGAACACAATTTTTTCGTGTATTTCCCCTCCCTGTGCGCCCTCCGAAACAAAAAATGTTTGTTTTGAAAAGTTCTTTTTAAGACCTTACATCTGATGCCCACATCTGCTACCTTTGATGACTTTTGCTTTTTAGGGGGGCTACTCCTCTCTATGGGGAGAGCCCCCGTAATACCTTATAAAATTTTTTTATGGTTGAACTTCTAAGGATCACCACTTTACACAGTACACAGTACAGGCAGTAGGCCAAACCTCAAAATATAACGCTCCTGGCTTCTCAAGGGGGACAAGATAAGGTGTGGATATTATAAGGGCATCGCGCTGCTGTGTTAATCTTGCAAAGTGCTCTCCAAAATCATAGAAAGAAAATTCAAAGCCATACTATGAAAGTATTATGAGAGAGTACCAGAGAGGCTTTTGAAGTGGCTGTTTTATAGTAGAGTAAATATTCCATTTAAGTGGACGCTCGAAAAGTGCTTGATGTACTCGTATAACATTGGTATGCACCAAATTTTTGTATTGTATAATTCAAGTAAACATACGACAGGGCAACAGAGATGCGCTGTACAAAATAATGCTTGACCTGGCATCCCAATTAAACTAGTCTGCGAAGTCAAAATCATGATACTTAACACAGGGTGAACGGTGAACTAACGGACAGATTCATAATGGAATCATACTTAAAATAAGAGAATGGTTTTGTCCCAACACTCTTTGATATTATGCTGGAACACATCATCAGGAAAACATTAGCTGAAATCTCTGGTATATGTTACTGATATTCGAGTTCAGACAATTGGTAGCATTTGCTGGCACTTGAATCTTAGATGTCAAAGAAGCCTTTCTGATTCTTGAACCTGAAGCAAGCCATATTGGCCTATGAGTTCATGAAACTAAAACTAAATTAATGACTTAAGTGAGGAAGGAAACTCCAGTTCGACAAAACCCGACCAAACGCAACTACCAACTTAGAAGCATGCATAACTTTACATACTTTGGTGTCAACATGAATAGAAGAGGCGCCAAAAAGGACGACATTGGGTGCAACATAAACACCGCAAAAAAGCCAGTTGCTCCGTTTTTCCCATTCTTAGGCACAGATTTGTGCACAGGTAAAATAAGTCCTGCATTTACAAAACACTAGTCAAACCTGTGTTCTTATATTAAAGTAAAACATGGACCCTGAAAAGCGAATCCAAAAAGCAGCAGACATATTAGAGTGCTAAATGCTCTAAAAAATCTACGGTCCAGTAGGAAAAGGAAAAGAGGAAAAAAATCTACGGTCCAGTAGGAAAAGGAAAAGAGTAAGGACTTCGTTACAATGATTGATATTTGAGATCCACCTGTTTCCTCTTGCATAAAGCTACGTGAATTGTAGTTGGTGGCCCATATAGAAAGAATGAAAGAAAACCGGAGTCTAAAATAGCATTGAAAAATTGAGTACAAGGTAGACATCCGGCGGGAAGAGGTCAGCATTAACCATATTATAGTTTACAATGATGAAAATGAAGGAAGGAGGTCTGAAATTCGCAAAAGCAATCTACTCGTACATATGGGAAATGATAAGTCTTTCTTTGCTTTTCGATATATCTTGAATAATGCCATCAAGTTTGCTGCATTTTTAAGGCGATAAATAAATTGCATACTTTGCACAAAATCATATTAGTTTTTTACTTAGAAGTCTCTAACCTTGCTTCACCACAACATTATGATGTGGACAAACGGCAATATTTACTGCTAGCTTCTAATAAATATGATGTGCCATCCCGTTCATGTTGACGCTGTCCATGGTTAAACAGCCGTCAAGTGTCACTCTTCACACGGCCGGAACTGGAGGAGGCAGCCCTTTCATTAATAGCGAGGAAAGCTCCAGGTCCAGATGGTATTCTAGCTGAGGTGTTGCGGCTTGTCTTTCACCACGGTCCTGACTTGCTGCTCAGCACAATCTATGCTTGCCTATGGGACGAGACTCGTCCTGATCAACAAGGATAAGGGAAATCCGAATCGCCATCTGCATGCCTCCCGTTATGCATGCTAGACACGGCTGGGAAAATACTAAAGAAATTCATCAAGGGAGGACTCACTGACGCGATTCGTGCTGGTGGGGACCTATCTCCTCGGCAGTATGGCTTCAAAGCAGCACGTTCTACTATTGATGTGGTTGCAGGGTTGGTGAGGCACACAGCCACTCCAAGTGACGGATCCTCCTGTTGGTGACATTCAACGTTAGAAATGCGTTTAACTCATCTAGATGGGTGGATAATCTGGAAATACTGGAAAACTCTTTTCAAGTTCCAGAATATCGAATGCGGCTTTTGAGGGACTACCTAAAGGACCAAAGCCTACTCTACGGCACGACACAGGGCCAACGAACGATGGCTGTTACATTGGGTGCTGCCCAGGAATCTATCCTTGGTCCGGACTTATGGATTGTATCTTACGACGGGCTACTGAAACTGGAGATGCCAGATGAGTCGCGCTTGATTGCCTATGCGGATGTTGTTGCGGCTCTGGTCGCTGGACACACCGTTGAATAAGCCTAAGTTAGGCTAGGTTTACTAATGCGCCGAGTTACGGAGGAAGTAAGGGACTGCTCACGGGCTCAGTTTAGCACTGGAGAAAACAAAAGTGGTCATCTTGACAAAAAAGAGAATCCCTAGATTCATATTGGAGACATGCGAATCGAATCGAAGCTAGCGGTAAAGTACCTGGGGCTACTGATCGACTCGATGAGTTTTTCTGAGCAAATCAGGGCAACGGCTCTGAGTCGACTTATGGCCAACGTGGGGGACCCAGCTCATCAAGAAGACGCCCCTTGATGAGTGCTGTAGGGTCAGCGCTACTGTACGGAGTAGAGGTATGAGGAAACGCTCTCAGTAAGGACGTTTACCGCAAACGCCTGGCACAGATACAGAGAAGAGGAGCGCTGAGGATTGCATCTTCATATCCGACTGTCTCTGATTTGGCAATGAAAGTCATTGAAGGAATGATACCTGTTGATCTCCTTGCTAGAGAGCGCTCATCTATTTATCTGCGTTAAAATGAGGATCCGAGGGACATGGTTGTCTGCAAAGTGACAGCGTTCACTCAACGATTGGCACTAGTCTTGGGAGAAATGCACGAAGGGAATGTGGACTGCGAACTCATTCTGGATGTGAGACCAAGGCTTAATCGAAGGCATGGTGAGGCTGACTTCTATCTGGCCCAGCTTTTGAGCGGGCATGGGTGTTTTCAGTCTAACCTGTACAAGTTTGGTAAGTCATGGTCCCCTGATTGTCGGTATTGCCCAGGAGAGGAAGACAATGCCTGCCACACATTATTTGCGTGCAAAAAAAGGGGCATACTGTGAAGGGTCCTCTACAGGGAGACGAGGGGGGCTTACTTTAGATAATATAGTCACGCTGATGCTCGAATCGGTTGACAAATGGAACCAGATGGCACACATATTCGGACATTCCTAAAAGATAAAAGGCACTCACAGCAGCTGGGGTTGATGGGGCTGGGGGATCGCTTGTCTGGCACTTCCTCTCCCACTAGAAGAGGAATCCCCCAGCTTGACAGCGCCTCACGGCATAACAAAACGGGGCCTGGCCCGAAGTAATGTGTCAAACGGTTCCAGGCTAGGTTCTTGGGTTGCCAGGGGAGGTGTTTAGTTGGCAGTCCAGTCGTCTTCTTGCGAGCATGGGAGTCCCACACTTTGTGCGTAAATGGCATTCACCTCCCTACCACAAAAAAAATATTAGATAATTCCAATAATATTAATTAGAAATAGATACCAAACTGTCAAATTCTCTACAATTGAGATGAAATGGGCTAAGGTGCTTCAAAGCTTTGTTACAAAATGTTTAAATATTATGAAAATTAAACGTTTAATGTACTTTGAAACAAAGATTTAATATAAATTATTTGAAACAGAACTTATCAACGGAACGCATTTAAAGCAATTTGAAATATAGCACTTAAATGCTTAAGATACTTTTATTTTGAAATAGTACTTTGGGTCGATAACACGCTGATACTGGATTTTCTAATCCCAGAACGCTCCCTGGAAGCCGGCAACCTCGATACTGTCTAGAGCCCTCGTCGTAGCACGCTGAACGTTTTCCAGAGTCCCCCCCCCCCCATTAAGGTGTCTCTTGATCTTGGGGAACAGAAAAAAGTCCGCTGATGCCATATCCGGGCTGTAAGGAGGCTGCGGCAACATTGCCCTCGACTGTTTGGCCAACTGCTCGGTGAAGAGCAGGCAGCTGTGCAACGGAGCATTGTCGTGATGGGGGATCCACGAATCGGCAATCTCCAGACGGACTCGGTGAACCCGGGCGGTTAGTCAACGGAGCACCTCTCTGTAGTACTGGCCGTTTACAAGTTGGCCGGGTGGCACAAACTCTTTGTGAACAATGCCTTTCACGTCAAAGAAAGCAATGAGCATCGACTTCACCTTCGATTTGCTCATGAGCGCTTTTTTCGGTTGTGATGACGCTGGTGTGTGCCACTTCGTCTCAGGATCGTATTCGAAAACCCACGTCTCGTCTCCTGTAATAACGTGATTAAAAAACTCTGGTTCGGTTGGTCGATCGTACGCTCCATTTTCACTCCGACGACGTAACTGAACACGCACCCCGCTATCGCTCGATGCTATCTCTCCAACCGCGTAGAGGCAACTGCTAAAGCCCGGTTTCCTTTACCTAGACCCCAACCCCCACTACAGCACCAGATGCGCGCGGGGCAGGCTCAGTCTGGTTACTTAATATACAGACCCTGTATATCTGTCTGGCATAGATATGTTATATATGTTCAATACAAAGCACGACGTTCATGAAGTCGTGTAGATCAGATGTAATTGCTTGGGACTTGTCTTCTAGGAGACCGAATTCAAGACCACGCTAGCACAATAGTAGTTGTCATATGAAAATTCTACCTAAAAGTGTTATTGATTTTAGTTTTTTGTATGGTGCATTTCAAATAGACGCAACGTACATACGTTTATGGAAACAATGTTATCTGTTTAAAAATTAAAAACGCTTCTAAACGTTCAAAATCAGTGGTCTGATTCAAAATAATTGCCACACATGTCAATTATATCTAAAATTATTATACAAAGCAAATATTTTAGCCTGTTTTGAACAATGACCGTTAAATTTCAAAACAAAAGGGTATGTACCATTGTTAATTACATTATAAACAATTAATAGGTAAACTGAATTGTTCATTTATATTCTGAAATGAAATCACAAACTTTCGTTCAATCCTACAGTTTAATCATGTGTGCAGGAAATCGAACTACCAGTTCAAAGAATGCATTCTCTGCTGAATGCTTTATAATTAAATAATTGACCATAAATATAATTCTGCGAAACAAGCGGTAAATGAAAAGTATTTGAATTTACAAAAACTTTCTCTGGCTCCGTGCTTTACGTAGAATGTTCAAAATTGTTGCTTCAAACGTTTTGACTCATTCAAGTCTTTCGCTAGAATAGCTAGTTTTATTGCTTTTTTCTTTCCTCTTTCTTAGTAAAGTCATTTAAAGATGAAGTAAAAGTTACGAAATACTTGAAAATCAGCCAGAACTTTTCAACTTTAGAAAATGTTTACTAAGCAAATTACCATTATGGAATTGAAGCATTTTTAATAAATTCATTTAAAGTAAATTTTCCATAAATATAGAAAACATTAAATCCTGGCTCTATTTCAATAAATTATCTACAGAGAAATATATCAAGTCTATATACGTCTTACTCGTAGACCTTTGAAGTACGGAAATGATTCAAAGCACTACAGCCGATTTCCCGTGAAACTTTTCACCACTCAAGACTTAACTATGTTAATGCCAGTGTGGCTTTGACAACTTCAAAGTAATACCAAACATTTTGCATGCTTTCTTCGGTGATTTCGAAGCACTTGATGTTGTTGTGGAAAATTGTTAATACAAATAAATTCAAATGGTGTGAGGCAACTTTTAAAGAGGAAAAAGTTTGTGGTCACTCCAGACTTTTCTCGTATTGAAAAGGTCTTTCGAGAATAATTTTAGCAATATTATCGATATAGCCATTTCCCATTAAAAGCCCTTGCAGATTTTGTGATGATTAATTTTTCAATCCACGAGGTTCATTTGGATAAAGGTGGTAAATAAAAAATATTGGAAAAGCTATTTAATTTAATAGCATTTGAACTGATAAATCTGTATTGAAGTAATACAAAAAGTCTTAAAATTCAAGATTAATTTCACCTTTTCCAAAAGTCTGTTGCACTCACAACTTGTCTATCTGTCAGCCCATCTGTCCACCTGTTTGCTTATCACAGCAATTTTTCTTCAAAACTTTAGTAACTACGGAGGCCAAACTATAAAAGTGCAGCAGATGTCGCGATCTGTTAAATATTGTAGAGTCAAAATGTCCAATGTTCTGAAGAGAGATTTTCCCATACAAATAGCTGAAACTTAACATTTTCTTCGTCAAGATGAATAGTGTATCAAATTAAAGACCATGAAAAGGGCTTTCCAAAATAGTTCCTGATACAGTATTACTATTATAACATATAATCCAGGGTTACAAGAAGAGAATTTAGCATCAGACAACTGATATATATATATATATATATATATATATATATATATATATATATATATATATATATATATATATATATATATATATATATATATATCAGTTGTCTGATGCTAAATTCTCTTTTTGTAACCCTTGATTATATGTTATAATAGTAATACTGTATCAGGAACTATATATATATATATATATATATATATATATATATATATATATATATATATATATATATATATATATATATATATATATATATATATATATATATATATATATATATATATAAATATATATATATATATATATATATATATATATATATATATATATAAATATATACAGTCACGAGCAAAAGTATTAGGCACACTACTGAACTGCCAGTTTTAGGATAGTTTAACGTATGTGATGTGAATAAAACATATTTGGAAAATTGTACTTTTTATTACAATAAAATAATTAATATTTTGGCGGTCCACCTTTGGATTTAATTACAGCAGCCACTCTTTTTGACATTAACTCTACCAACTTAAAGCACTCTTCTTTTGTAATTTGTCCCCAATCATGCTCTAAAGCAGCCAATTAGGAGTTCTTATTGCTGATTAGATTTCTCTTGAGTTTTTCTTGAAAGTACTCCATATGTGCTAAATCGGATTTAGGACCGGTGATTGAGGTAGCCAGTCTAGGAAGTTTATGCTGTTTTGAGCTATCCATGCCATAGAGTGCGCAGATTTGTGACAAGTGGCGTTGTCTTGTTGAAATTTTACTCCATCACTATTCGTGTCGCAGAAAATTTACTTCACCGACGGAGCTAGAGTTGACTCTATGACCTCGGTGTATTTTTCACTGTTCATTCGCACCTCATTCACCATCTCGTCCATTCCATTGGAAGCCATGCAACCCCAAATCATAATTAAGCCTCCGCCGTGTTTAATGGTGGGCACTACATATTTAAGGTTGTATTCTTCACCCACCCGGCGCCTGACATAGGGTACTCCAGAAGTCCCAAACACCTGTGTAAAGAAGAAAAAAATGGTTAAATTTATGATTTCATCATTTTCACTACGGAATCAGTTTTCAAAGATATTAAATTATTTTAATTAAAACATAAAGTAAATAATCATATCTCGAAGTTAGATTCGTTTGACTACACCGCGTTGGACCAATCTTCCACTGTCCAATCTTTATGTTTCAGAGCCCACGCCAACTGATTTTTAAAATTCTAAAATCGCGTCCTGTCTGTCCGCCTGTCCGTCTGTCTGTCCGTCCGTCCGTCCGTCCGTGTGTCACAGCAGTTTTTCTCGGAAACTACTTAAGCTAGAAACATCAAATTTTGTATGTAGCTGTAAAGTGGTGGTCTCTTCAAATTTCAATTACAACGAAATATTTGTAAGCTATTTAAGGGGGGTCTCCCCATATAGGGGAGTGACCCCCCGAAAAAAAATTTCTTTGAAGGTAGCCGATATGGGTATCAAATGAAAGGTCTTGATGAGAACTTTTCAAAACAGGTCTTAGTTTGGCAAAGTTTGCTTCGAGGGGCGCACAGGGAGGGGAAATACACGAAAAATTTGTGTCCCCCCCCTCGCGATTGGACACCTGTGATCCGAAAAATCTGAAAAAAATCAGGAATGTAGGTCTTGGTGAGTACAACAACAACAAATATATGAGAAGTCAGAATTCACTCAACTTTGTTAGTAATAGTATGATTTATCGATTTTATGTTTTCTTGAATAAAATCTTAACGGTACCCTTAAATTCTATGAAATTCAGTATATAGATGACAATTTATAAGATTGATCTATCCTGCAAGTTTCATAAAGATTGAATCATATTTAGCAAAGTTATAGTGGTTTGAAATTTCCTGTATTACTATGGAAAAATATGCGCTGCACTTATTACTATGGCAACATATGGCTATGGAACAAAATGCGCTTTTTACCGACATAGACACTACAGTTTTGCTAGGATTTGCATGAAAATTTCAGGAATAATAGGTATCATGTATGTCTTTGAGAATCGGTTCAGCTAGGGGTATCAGTAATCGTAAAACCAAATAGTGGCTGTTTTAAATGCGAAGATTGAATAATTTTGAGTTATTTTTCCCAATTTCAACGTTTAAGGTGCATGCTTTGAACACTTGATTCAATTTAATGAATGACTGAAAATGAGTACCTACAATTGATGCTCATGAGTGAAACAAGTCAAGGAAGCGGGAGAGAGCTCCTAGCAAAAGGGGTTTGTAACCATTCTAGGATTCGAACAAATTGTGCTTCCTCCCTCGCGGATGGACATCTGAAATAATTATCAAGGGAGATATTTATGAGTATAACAAAAACAAAAACCTCAGAAGTCGAAATTCGTTCAACTTTGTTAAAAATAGTATGATCTTCGTATTTCCTATTTCCTCCAATAAAATCGTCTTTGACATGTTTCTTGATTTGATTCGATCTGGTGACTGCATTTTGTAAATTGAATACAAAACCCTTCTGACATGAGCGTAGGTCTGTTTACCCAACTTGTTCATGTTGTGTTCCGAGAACTACGGCTTCTTCCTTGCTTTACAACCTTTTAATCCAACTTTAAGAAGCCTTCTTTTAAAAGTATGTATACTCACAGATTTGCCTTTTTCTCAGATATGCTTGCAGCGAGATTAACAGCTGTTTTTTGCGATCCTGAGGTAGTGACTCTTTTTAGGGTTTTGTAAAATAATTTTACAAAACCCTTCTAAAATCGCGTCCTGTCTGTCCGTCTGTGTGTCGGTCCGTCCGTCCGTCCGTCCGTCTGTCACAGCAGTTTTTCTCGGAAACTTCTTAAGCTAGAAGCATCAAATTTTGTGTGTAGCTGTAAAGTTGTGATCTCTTCAAAGTTCAACTACTAAAAAATTTTATAAGGTATTTAAGGGGGGTCTCTCCATGTAGGGGAGTGACCCCCCGAAAAAAAAATTTCATTGAAGGTAGCCGATATGGCTATTAAATGAAAGGTCCTGATGAGAACTTTTCAAAACAGGTCTTAATTTGGCAAAGTTTGCTTCGAGGGGCGCACAGGGAGGGGAAATACACGAAAAATTTGTGTCCGCCCCCCTCGCGATTGGACACCTGTGATCCGAAAAATCTGAAAATAATCACAAATGTAGGCCTTGATGAGTACAACAACAACAAATACGTGAGAAGTCGAAATTCACTCAACTTTGTTAGTAATAGTATGATTTATTGATTTTATGTTTTCTTGAATAAAATCTTAACGGTACCCTTAAATTCTATGAAATTCAGTACGCAGATGTCTATTTGTAAGATTGATCAACACTGCAAGTTTCATAAAGATTGCATCATATCAAGCGAAGTTATAGTGGTTTGAATTTTCCTGTATTACTATGGAACAATATGCGCTGCATGTATTACTATGGCAACATATGGCTATGGAACAACATGCGCTTTTTACCGACTCAGACACTACAGTTTTGCTAGGATTTGCATGAAAATTTCAGGAATGATAGGTGTCATGAATAATTTTGAGAATCAGTTCAGCTAGTGGTATCAGTAATCGTAAAACAAAACAAGTTGGGTAAACAGACCTACGCTCATGTCAGAAGGGTTTTGTATTCAATTTCCAAAATGCAGTCACCAGATTGAATAAAGTCAAGAAGCATGTCAATGACGATTTTATTGGAGAAACTATGAAATTCGAAGACCATACTATTATTAACAAAGTTGAATGAATTTCGACTTCTGAGGTTTTTGTTATTGTTCTACTCATAAATATTTCCCTTGATAATTATTTCAGATGTCCATTCGCGAGGGAGGAAACACATTTTTCATGTATATCCCCCCTGTGCCCCACTGAAGCAAAAACTGACAGTTTAAGAACTGTTTTGAAAAGCTCCCACGAAAGCTATCATTTCATACTCATATCGGCTACGTTTGATGAATTTTTTTCAGGGGCCACTCTCCTGTACTGTTATCATCGATTAATAGCCAATTTTTTCGAATCCTAGAGTTGTTACAAAGCCCTTTTGTTAGAAGCTCCCTCCCGCCTCCTTGACTTGTTTCACTCATGAGTATTAATTGTAGGTACTCTGCTTCAGTCATTCATTAAATTGAATCAAGTGTTCAAAGCATGCACCTTAAACGTTGAAGTTGGGAAAAAATAACTCAAAGTTATTCAATCTTCGCATTTAAAACAGCCACTATTTTGTTTCACGATTACTGATACCACTAGCTGAACTGATTCTCAAAGTTATTCATGACACCTATCATTCCTGAAATTTTCATGCAAATCCTAGCAAAACTGTAGTGTCTGAGTCGGTAAAAAGCGCATGTTGTTCCATAGCCATATGTTGCCATAGTAATACATGCAGCGCATATTGTTCCATAGTAATACAGGAAAATTCAAACCACTATAACTTCGCTTAATATGATGCAATCTTTATGAAACTTGCAGGGTTGATCAATCTTATATATAGACATCTGCGTACTGAATTTCATAGAATTTAAGGGTACCGTTAAGATTTTATTCAAGAAAACATAAAATCGATAAATCATACTATTACTAACAAACTTGAGTGAATTGCGACTTCTCACGTATTTGTTGTTATTGTACTCATCAAGGCCTACATTCGAGATTTTTTTCAGATTTTTCGGATCACAGGTGTCCAATCGCGAGGGGGGGGACACAAATTTTTCGTGTATTTCCCCTTCCTGTGCGCCCCTCGAAGCAAACTTTGCCAAGTTAAGACCTGTTTTGAAAAGTTCTCATCAGGACCTTTCGTTTGATACCCATATCGGCTACCTTCAATGAAATTTTTTTTCGGGGGGTCAGTCCCCTACATGAAGAGACCCCCCTTAAATACCTTATAAAATTTTTTAGTAGTTGAACTTTGAAGAGATCACAACTTTACATCTACACACAAAATTTGATGCTTCTAGCTCAAGCAGTTTCCGAGAAAAACTGCTGTGACGGACGGACGGACGGACGGACGGACGGACATACAGACAGACGGACAGACGGACAGACAGGACGCGATTTTAAAGGGTTTTGTAAAATTATTTTACAAAACCCTAAAAAGTGACTGTTTTAAATGCGAAGATTGAATAACTTTGAGTTATTTTTTCCCAACTTCAACGTTTAAAGTGCATGCTTTGAACACTTGATTCAATTTAATGAATGACTGAAGATGAGTACCTACAATTAATACTCATAAGTGAAACAAGTCAAGGAGGTGGGAGGGAGCTTCTAACAAAAGGGCTTTGTAACAACTCTAGGATTCGAAAAAATTGGCTATTAATCGATGATAACAGTACAGGAGAGTGGCCCCTGAAAAAAATTCATCAAACGTAGCCGATATGAGTATGAAATGATAGCTTTCATGGGAGCTTTTCAAAACAGTTCTTAAACTGTCAGTTTTTGCTTCAGTGGGGCACAGGGGGGAAATACATGAAAAATGTGTTTCCTCCCTCGCGAATGGACATCTGCAATAATTATCAAGGGAGATATTTATGAGAAGAACAATAACAAAAACCTCAGAGGTCAAAATTCTTTCAACTTTGTTAATAATAGTATGGTCTTCGAATTTCATAGTTTCTCCAATAAAATCGTCATTGACATGCTTCTTGACTTTATTCAATCTGGTGACTGCATTTTGAAAATTGAATACAAAACCCTTCTGACATGAGCGTAGGTCTGTTTACCCAACTTGTTTTGCCTGTTCTTGGTCTATTTCCAAGGGATCCGGCCTCTTTGAAGCAATTTATTGCACATGACACTGCACAACGCGAACACTTCACTTCTCGGGATATTTACACTTGCGAAATGCCGTTTTCATGCAAAATCTTAATTTCCAGGCACTTTTCCGCACTAAGTTCAGTTATTTCGGCATAGCTCACACATAAATTATCATTTTCGAAGAATATGGGAGAAATATTTGCGTACAGCACGTGGATTCACTTCAAACTCCGACAATACACTAAAATTCATCAGAATGTAAAATTCCTAATTCGAAAAAATAATGCATTATTGCATATCTGCATGTCATAAATATTTGTTTTTGTTTTATTTCCACGTAAACATACCCCGTATATATATATATATATATATATATATATATATATATATATATATATATATATATATATATATATATATATATATACATATATATTTATATATATATATATATATATATACATATATATTTATATATCTATATATATATATATATATATATATATATATATATATATATATATATATATATATATATATATTATATATATATAGATATATTTATTATATATATATATATATATATATATATATATATATATATATATATATATATATATATATATATATATATATTTATATACATATAAATATATATACATATATATATATATATATATGTATGTATATATATATATATATATATATATATATATATACATACATATAAATATATATACATATATATATATATATATATATATATATATATATATATATATATATATATATATATACATATAAATATATATACATATATATATATATATATATATATATATATATATATATATATGTATATATATTTATATATATATATATATATATATATATATTTATACATACAAGTATATATGTATAGGCTAAATTTATTTTTTAAATTCGGAGGAATGACTAGAAACCTGGCATTAAGCCATTCAAAGACTGAGAGCTCCATACGTACAATACTGGATTTAATGATCATTTAAAAGTGAAATTCGCTTGTGCTAGTAGAAAACATCGAAACGCTGTAAAAAATAAGCAATTAAAGTGTGTAACTCGGTATGGCCTCAGTTAAAAATACATAGTGCATACGGTATTTGACGACATGCTTAAATGTGACTATAAGTTCGCGATTTTTATTCTTTATTTTTTTCCTTTTCAGATAACAAATGGCGGACTACAAAATCACCCAAAAAATGAAGAGACATGCTGTCATCGTCACTATATGTGCGAACCATACAGATTTAGAGGTCTCTAATTTTCTCAATTGCGCCCGTTCATTCGTGCATAAGGTTCACCGTGAATTGGAAGCATCAGGAGGCGATACAAAATCGATTGCGAAACGCAAACAGCACGAATAACATTCTGACACTGTCGGATCTGCAGAATTTTTTGAGCAAGTGCAAGCGATCATAGACGAGGACCCTTCAAATTCAATGAGGGTCCTTGCGAGCGAGCTTCATGTTTCTGAGCGCCTTATTCGTAGAGTTGTCCACGAAGACCTTTGGTATAAGTCTTTCTGATGCGCAGAGGACAGTTCATGCCAGAACGAACACGGAAACAGAGATTTCTCTGATCAAAACGTCTTTTGAACAAAATGAAACACCCTGAGGCGCCCAAAATATTATGGTATTTTCCGACGAAAAAAATGTTGACCAAGATCAAAAGACCAATCGCAGAAATGACAGATGGCTCTGTTCAAATCCTACGAAGGTTTCTGTTACTATGCACACAGCAACGAAGGACATGTTATGCATCTACGCTTTTTTACTCAAGGGCTTCGAGTGAACTCTGCTTCATACATCGAGGTTTTGGAGACGGTAGTGAAACCTTTGATAGACAATGTAAGTGGGGGCAGACCATACATTTTTCAACAAGACACTGCTCCTTCACATAAAGCGATGACGACACAAGATTGGATGGCCGAAAATTTTTATGAGCACATAACACCGAACCTATGGCCAACTAACTCCCCGGATGTTAATCCTTTGGGTTATTACGTATGGGGTGTAGTTGAGCGTGAGACAAATAAACGTCCTCATAATACCACTTCTTCACTGAAGACTACTCTTAATGCCGTTAAGGTCAATAAGAACAAGGAGCACTTGATTCGGGCATATAATCGTTCTCGGACCCAGATTGAAGAGGTTATTGCTGCTAATGGCGATTTTATTGAATAACTTTATAGCCATATGTTAATTTAACGTTGTATGAAAAATTTCTGAATTAAGAATACAAGCTAATTAATTTTATCCTCAAGTTGTCCTTAAATACCGTACGCACCCTGTAGCACGTTAGAATAGCTAAAGTGACGTATTTATAAAACAATATATTGATTGAATTTAATTTTTGTTATTTTAAATGGCTTTAAACTAGGAGGTTGTCAAGTAACCCAGAAAGCACACTGAGCCAAATAGCGTCAGATATGTCAACTGAAAAAAGTCAATTTTAATAAAAGGTAAAAGATCTCGCATGGATGTCTGTCAAGTGCATCAAATGAACGTAAACATGTCAGAGATTTTCTTTTGGTAGTAGGAAAAAGGTATCTTAAGAGAATCCTTATGATTCTAAGTAAAGTCATTATTTTTAGTTTTTGTTTTAAATATTTCAGCAATGTGCAGATGAAGGATCTATAAACAACACTTAAGCAAGCTCCTTTTGAAGGGCTTTCTCTCAACTTGTAATACCCAGACAAGAATATTGAATAACGTCAAGAAAAATTTTATTGAGATATACGAGTTCATCAAATTCTCTGTTTAAAAAATCCATGATCGTTTTATTATAGGCGGCCGTTATCACTCAAAAGTATTTAAACAGCTATGACATTGGGAAAATTAATTCGATTCTCATGAAACCGCCAGAATGAAAGGAACTAATATCAGACCAATTTATTATTGGTTTTTATTGACCTTAAAGGTCAATATCAAAAGCGCTTTATGTAATACAAATCGTTATACATTTTAACAGAATTTAAAGCAATTTTCAAACAATAAAAATACGAAAACTTAATGGCCCAAATAGCTCTCTAAATTTGTTCGTTACCAGTAAAACACATTTAATCAAAAGAAAAACCTTTGCAAATTCAAATCAATTAAGATTATTATATATTTTATAATTCGATTGGAAAAGGAGAAAATAACAACGAACGCTATTAAAAATTATATAAAATTATAACACAACAGTTAGCTTTAATCCTATATCTAATATATTATAATCTGATTCTATAAAAAATTCAATCAAAAACTTTATCTTATTCTAAAACAAAGCAAGATCAATATTCCTAAGCTGAGCGTTAAACCTTATCTCCAAACCTAATACAGTAAACATGACATATACCTATCCAAGATACTGAAACCTACCCCTAATTTTTAACAAAAATGTAGCTAAATGTAGCAAAAATGAGCTGAAACTCAAAAACTAAGTAACAAAAACCGCAAAAACAGAAAATAAAGACGAATAATTTAGACATTGTCATTCAGCCGCCAATACCTGGATTTCTCCGACTTAGCTCGACGAGCCTTAACTTATTTAGCAAATGAGTATCTCCATAGGAAATGTTGGTCTCGTGAACTGGAAGTCAAATGAAGTTTTATCTTCTTACCGGTAGCCCGTCTTTATATGCGGTATATGATTGGTATGCTGTCAAACTCAAAAACATGTCGATTCATATCCAATTACACGAATGCTTCTGGAGGAACGAAGCCAGTAGTGAGGCTAGTTGCAATATACTCGTCTCTAGAGTGGAACGAGTTTCTGCTCACAGTTATAGATCTTGCGATATAATTCCAAACAAGTTGGGTAGACAGATCTATGCTCTGTCAGAAGGGTTTTGTACTCAACTTACAAAATGCAGTAACCAGCAACGAATAAAATCAAGAAACATGTCATGTTTGAGGATCATACTATTATTAGCAAAGTTGAAAGAATTGTGACTTCTGAGGTATTTGTTAAAGTTATACCCAGAAATATCTCCCTTGATAATTTTTTTTAGATTTTTTAAGGTCACGAGTGTCCATTCGCGAGGGAGGAAACACGTTTTTCATGTATTTCCCCCCGTGCCACCACTGAAGCAAAAACTGTCAGTTTAATAACTATTTTGAAAAGCTCTCATAGAGAACTTTCAGTTGATACTCATATCGGCTACCTTTCATGAAATTTTTTTTCAGGGGTCACTCCTCTGTACTGTAATCATCGATTCATTGCCTGTTTTTTCGAATCTTAATTGGTTACAAAGCCCTTTTGCTAGGAGCTCTTTCCTGCCTCTTCGACTTTTTTCAATTGTATGTAGGGGAGAGTTCGTTAAAGTGGCCCAGTCGGGTAAAGTGGTCACCTTCTATTTAAGAATGAACCAATAAGCGTCATCTGTCCAATGGCGAGTGGAACAAAATCATCCATCCACGCTGTATTACTGTAGACGATGGCAACGCATCAAGTTCGTGTGAAAAGTTTTTATAAAGAAAAAAGTGGTTTTCGCTAGTCTAAATCTTGTAATAAGATTCTATGATAACTCAAAACGAAAAGCAATGTCATATTATATTGATTTGGTACATTAGTGAACTATTCATTTCGCGGCAAATTAAGAAAATTTATTGGCGTTTGACATTTAAGCAAGTGTTGTTTACGTTGCGGTCCATTTCGGGTAAAGTGACCTGGTATGTGGGTAGGTAAAGTGATCTAGTAGGCCACTTTACCTGCCTTAGTACAACATTTTCGAGTAAGAATAAATATGATATGTATTCTTTCAGAAATGCCAAGTTCACATAAACGCTTATCGCAGCAGCAGATTTAGGACCCGGATGCGATGGAAAAAGCTATTAAAGCTGTCAGGAGTAACGAAATGGGGTTTTTAAAGGCAAGCAAAGAGTTCAACGTTCCTCGTTCGACGCTCAAACGACGCGTTCAAGGAAAAAACAAAGAAGCCGTTGAAAATATAAAAATTTTTAGTCAAGAGCAGGAAAAAGAATTGGTGCAACATATTTTGGATATGGAGAATCGTTTTTATGGACTAACATTGCAGGATGTTAGAAGACTAGCCTATCAACTGGCTGAACGAAATAACATAAACCACAAGTTCAGCAAGGAGACTGAAATGGCTGGAAAAGCATGGATTGCTGCCTTCAGAAAACGTCATCCGGAATTGACATTAAGAAGCCCAGAAGCAACCTCTCTCGCTCGCGCGCAAGGTTTCAATAAAGTGAGTGTCATGAAATTTTTTGACCTCCTAGAAGAGGTGAGGTCTGATATAAACTTTCAATGTTATCGTACATTTAATGTCGATGAGACAGGCTTTACCACAGTCCAGAGCAAAAGTTCTAATATACTTGCACAAAAGGGGAAAAGCAAGTGGGTGCTATCACCTCTGCAGGAGGGGGTATATTGAGCACCGTCGTGATCTGTAGGGCTGCTGGTGGAAACTTTATTCCCCCTCTTATCATATTTCCTCGGAAGAGAATGAAGGTGGAATTACAAGATGGGGCACCACCGGGTACAGAATTTGCTTGTCATCCGTCAGGGTGGATGCAATTGGATATTTTTACAGAATGGTTTAAGCATTTTCATAAATTTGCCAAGCCAACTGAAGACGATCCGGCGCTCCTTATACTGGATGGGCATAACACGCATACAAAAAATTTGGATTTTATTGAATTGGCAAGAAAAAACTACACTACCGTCTTATGCTTGCCCCCCCCATTGCAGTCATAGGCTTCAACCACTGGATGTGTCTTTCATGGGGCCTTTGAATAAGTATTACATACGTGCAGTTGAGAAGTTTCTTCACAATAATCCGGGAAGAGCAATATCCGTATTCCAATTCAGCAAACTTTTTGGTGAAGCCTACAGCGAGGCAGCACAACAGTCTATTGCAATCAATGGTTTTCGTAAATGCGGGATAGAGCCAATAGATCGCAATGTCTTCAAGGATTATGATTTTTTACTGAGCTGGAATCACAACAAAATGAGAACAACAAAAAGGATGAGACATCTAACACACTCTATACTCCATCCGTTTTGCAAGATAACTTGGGAGGAATGGTAGCAGTGACGCCACAGATATTAGATCCACAAACGAGCACTGGAACGGCAATAACATTGGATCCAGAACCAAGCACGTCATTCGCAATTTCGCCCAAAAATTTGTTTCCAATTCCCAAAGCATTGCCTGAAACAACAAAAAAAATAAATAGAAAAAGAGGCCGCACAGCAATTCTCACTAGCAGTCCATATAAAAAGGAGTTGGAAAAAGAAAAAAAAAAATCGACAAGAACCAAAGAAGATATCTAAGCTTGATATTATTTCTATGAAATCTAAAAAAATTCTAAAACTCAAATTAGTAATGACAAGTAAGTATCTTTATTGGGTCTATGCGACTTTACCCATTTCGTGAATTTACGTAGACCATTTTACCCATCCTAGGTAGGTAATGTGGTCAATTTCCCATTTCAGTTTTAAACTTAAAAATAAGATTATTCATATTGATTAAAGTGAAAATAGCAATGTAATATGAAAACTGGTTTAATTTTAGATGATAAAACAATGAAGTGACATTGAAAAAATGATATTATGACAAATGGCATTCATTTAAAGTTAAGCGTGGCCACTTTTCCCGACCTTCCCCTACTCATCTTTATGATACTTATCATTCCTGAAATTTTCATGCAAATCCTAGCAAAGCTATAGTGTCTAAGTCGGTGAAAAGCGCATATGGCTCCATAGCCATATGTTTCCATAGTAATACAGGGCATATTGTTCCATAGTAATACAGGAAAATTCAAATCACTATAACTTCATTAAATACCATTCGGTCTTTATGAAATTTCTTCTTCTTCTTCAATCTTTCAAATAGTCATCTGTTTGCTAAATTTTATTGAATTTAAGGGTACCGTTTAGATTTCATGCAAGAAAACATAAAATCGATAAATCATACTATTACTAACAATTGATTGAATTTCGACTTCTCATGTATTTGTTGTTATTCTACTTATTAAGGCCTTCATCCATGATTTTTTTCAGATTTTTCGGATGGAAGGTGTCCAATCGCGTGAGGGGGTACGCGAAAATTTCGTACATTTCCCCTTCCCCTGCCCCCCTCGATGCTCATAAGGCAATTTTAAGACTTGTTTTGAAAAGATCTCATTGAGACCTTTCTAATGACACCCTACTCGCCTACCAATAGTGAAAATTTTTTTTGAGGGGTCACCTCCCTATATGGGGGGACCCCCCTTGAAACCCTCTGAAAAATTTTTCCACCCTTGAACTTTCAAGAAGTTACCACTTCTGACCATTCCACAAAGTTTCATGGCTGTAGCTTCTATGGTTTCGGAGAAAAAGTGCTGTGGCATACAGACGGACGGACGGACAGACGGACACAGGTCGTGATTGCAATAGGGTTTTGTATTTTAGTACAAAACCTTAAAAAGGCTCAATATGAAGATTTCGACTCTCGTCGTTTTAGCAGGTTGATAAATTTTTCTATTCGATATTTAATGTTTCCATTCCATCTCAGGTTTTCTGTACAAACCAGTACATGCACGAAGACATTTCCTTTCGAAAGCTCTTAATTTTTCCAAAGTACTAGCACACTGGTTGTACCAGATTTGGTATCCTATGTTGAAACTGGTCTAACCAGGATCATATGCCAGATAACTTTGACCTTTTGATCAATATTTCTGGAATGAAAGAGTCATCAAAGAGCCATGACTACGTTTTGTGCTTTACTGATCTTGATTTTGACATGTTCAATATAGTACAGATACTGATCGAGATGAACACTGAGGTATCGGACACAAAATTTATGTAGAACCCGTTCTGATCTACTCCCACCAGCCATAATGTGGAAATCCTTCCAATTACCGTTGTCCGAAACAAAATTGTTTCGCACTTCTGCGCATTGTTTTTCATTCACCAATTGTCAGTGTCGAGCTCCACATAATTGAACATTTTTTGAAGGTTGTTCTGAGCTATTGTAGCTTTTCGATTAGCCATATGGATTGGCGAGTTGTTAAAATTAAAACAATTCAATAGCTTTCGAATGAATATTGAGAAAAGTAGAGGCACAATAACTGTTCTCTGCTGTAAACCATTCAATACCTTGAAGTCGCCCATTGTCGTCAGTAACAACAAATAATTACCCGTACAACATATTGCACATCGTGGCGGCAAGGTGTCTGGGGAACCTGTCCTAAAGGAGTTTAAAAAAAAGTTGAATAACCAGGAGAGTGCTCCTACCAGAAGGTCTTTGTAAACATCCTGGGGTTAGAAACAAGTTTTCTAATAGCGTGAATCGATAACTTGAATTATTCATGCAATACTTGGATATGAAATCGTTCAAATTTATCCAAAAGGTTTACAGTTTCTTTCATAAGCACAGTGTAGCCGCCATTTTGATATAGTTTAAATGATTTTTCTGAATGCTCGGTCGATTGAATATTTTCATGTTAAACACTATTCCTTAAATTTTCATGAAAATTGAAAGAAAATAAAAGTGCATAAGTTAATTTGAAATATTTATCAACCATAAATACGTGTTATTGTTGTTGTAATTCCATACAATTGAAATGGTGATGAATGACTTGATTATTGAATTTAAAGGTACCGTTTTGATTTTATGGGCAAAAATGTAAAATCTACAAATCATACTATTATTAACAAAGTTGAGTGAATTTCTATTTCTGAGGTACTTGCTGCCCTGGTACTCATAAAGGCCCACATTTGTGATAATTTTCAGATTTTTTGGCTGTAAGGTGTCCAACCGCGAGCGAGGACACAAGTTTCTGGTACATTTTACCTTTCATTTGATACCCAACTTGACTATCTTTGGTTAAATTTTTTTTTAAGGATTCATTCCTGATTAAGGGGGAGCCCCCTTAAAAAAATTTAAATTTTTGGTAAGACTTTAACTTTTGAGACACCTTCACCTCTGACCTTTTCACAGTTTGAGCATTTTAGCTTCTATAATTTCTGAGGAAACTAGCTGCGACGTACGAACAGACGGACAGATGGACGGACAGACGGATGGACGGACAGGCGGGCAGATGGACGGACGGGTTGAAAGATGGACAGACAGGTTGCGAAACTAGTAGGTATTTGTAAGAAAAATTTTACACAGACCTAACTGGTCCATCTAACCACACCGTATCGAAGGCTTTCTCAATATCAATGAGACACGCTTCAGAATATTCTCTGTTGTTTGGTTTCCAACAGATGTCTGAGGTTACTTTTGTTATTGCAGGTATGGTCGAATGCCTGGCATGAAAACTAAATTGGCAACTTGGCATCAACTCATATTTTTAAATGTGGGCATATCATGCTTTTTTTCAGTATCACTTCGAACGCCTTGCTGATGTTAGGCAGCAAGCTTTTTGGGCGATAGCTTTTAGGGCATGAAAATTCTTTTCCTTTCTTCAAGATCAGAAATACCCTAGCCTTTTTCCACTTGTTTGGGAAATATGAATTGCTCAACATGTTGTTGAACTAAATGCAATCACTCCTAATAGCCACCTCAGGCAAATGTTGGAGGACTGTATTTGGAATACCATCAATACCGTATAATTTCATGTTGTTTATCCTACCAAATATGAAACACAAGTCTTCATAGTTGACAAAATAAGCAATAAAATTCAAGCTTGGTATGAGGTCAGATGTCAATGTTTCGTTGAAATGAAGAGCTGATTCACCGTTCAGGCTTAATTTGAAGTTGGAAACTTTTGCTTCAACAACTTCTGAAAATATTTTATTCCCTCTCTCAGGGTTTGGTAGATAAACCAGTTGAAAATGAGTTCCAATCAGGGCAAGTTACTGCAACCCATCACATATAATCCTATTTCAATTTTATTTGGAGTCGTACTATCAATTTCGATACAGCCCTATCATCATTGGACACTCCAAGATTCGATACCGTCACTCAAGATTTCTTGCGGAAAAATGTATTCACTTTTGTGAAAATGCCATCTGGGTCCTGTGAGCTAGTATCCATCAATTTTTTCACCCATTGGTTGCTGATCTCATTCCTGAAGTATGAATCGATTTAGTTCCAGATACTCTTCAGCTGTAATTTCAGTAAGGCCAACGAGGGATGCTTGCAATCCAAAAATTTTGTTGACGCGTGTAAGAAGAGGATTTTTCAATCTTTTCAACCTTTTGATGATTGTTGTTTCATATGCTTCCATACTGTTTCTATGTTTACTCTTGGGAACTACTTTCTCAATCGTTTCCAACGTCAGCTTCTCTAACTTCGACAAATAGAGATCTATTGCATGGTTATTTAGATTCCTGTCACTAAGAACCATTGTGTGAGAGTTTCCATCATCAGAAGGAGGACATTGCTTCTGGTAATCTTGATTAAGCTTCTTATTGAAATTGCCTCAATCAATCCATGGTTTTCATATTGAACTAGAATGAGGAAAACATCATCCCTTTGATGATTGACTTCCATCACGATTGTGTTATGTAAGCAAGCACTTGTAGTTTTCGTTGAGGACTGTTAAAGCTGACTGCACGTCCTACGTTAGCAATTTAAAGGTCCAAATATGAATTTGTCCTAAGGAATATTGGCAAACCCGACCCATATAGATTGCGCCAATATTCAATTTGGTTCTCTGTTATCCACAATGTTAGAAACACACCTCTTGGATTATTGTTCTGCTGTATGCTTGGTGTTCAGGTCATCAGCAAGAATATAATAACTATGGAGCCTGTTCAATTCGAGTATTTCAAACATTGAATTGAGCTCCTCCTTGAACTTGAGAACATTTCGACCAGTTGCATAGGCAGAGATAACGACAATGTTATCCCCACGGGAATAATGACCCCTTCAAGAGATTCAATGCTTTTGAATTCGACTGAATCTATATTTTGAAAAAAATAGGGTCTTTGAAGTAATATCCCGGTGCCACCTCTCCCGTCGTCATTTATCTAATCATTTCTTACGAATTCAAAATCCTTGAATGTCAAAGGGTGCCATGAATTGAGACGGGTTTTAATGAGCAGGATTATGTCAGGCTTTTAATCGACAAGGAATTCTAAGAGACAGTAACGTCGATGTAGACTTGCAATGGAGTTGACGTTGGGAATGTGACTGGATGACGTTATTTTGAGGCATTTAAAAGTCCTAAGTGCTGAAAAATACAGTTAATTTTAGAATCCTGTTTATCGATTCCCTCCAGTAAAGAATTTAATTGGTGATAAATTTTAAGAAGTAGCTCATTGTCTGCTGGTCTTCTAGCAGCAAGTGCAAATGACACCTCAGGCTTTAAGAAGCTGGTAGGTAACAAACTGTGGTGAACTTGACTTTGTTTTGGAGTAAATTTTACCTTTGCATCTTGAAACTGAGAGCATCCTCGATATGATGCTGGATGACCAAAGACACCGCAGAAGAAGAAGAACTGGTCCAACTTAATTTTACCAGCCTGATCGATACCAAAAGTTTTACCAATCAAATGCTTTTGAAAGGGGGGGAAAATATAAGCCTGATGGTGCTAAGTCAGGGCTGTATGATCAATATGGCATCAGCTCCCAATGAAGCTACATTCATTTTTGACGGGTTTTCAAAGAGGTTTGGGGTCTGGCGTTATCATGATGAAACATCACGCTTTTTTGATTGGCCAGTTCAGGTCGTTTTTTCTTGATTTATTGGTTCAATTTCAATTGTTGATGTCATAGACGTTCGAATCAATAGTCTAGTTTCTCGGTAATAGCTGAAATTAGACTATATCTTTATAATCTTACCACACGGAAAGCATAAGCTTCTTTAGAGGTCAATTATGGGGCTCATCTTGCTTGATCTATGATCGTCTTCGTTTGTAGTGCTTTAAGATGTTCTTATGGTCCGTAAAGGACTGCAGCGATGGTCTGCGGCCTAAACAAGCATAGATTATGCTGCTCGCAAGAATTGGCCTTATTTGAGGAGGTATGAATACGCTTGCAAGCTGACGTTTTAGTGTCTTGGGGTGGGTTCTTTTCCCAAGCAGAAGGGCTCACTGCAAAACATTCTGAGTTCACAAATTGTTCAAACAATATATTATATTGGCCCGATGGTGTCAACGCTGAGGTAACCTACCGAAAAGATGAACTACGGAAACGTGCTGAGATCAATTAACGCGCATGGGACGTGGAACAATTTCGTCTTTACTCCGAATACTTACGACCCCTAACTAAGAGTGGGGCATCCAGGTAGAAGCGGTGATCAGCTCCCACCCCGCCCCATCTGGATCAAGATCCATTGTAGATGTGGCCATTTATTTGTCATTTACATAAAAACTTCATACAAAAGCAATTCATATGAACTTTTCCGGTAAATGAAAAATAACATATTTTAGTTTTGCATTAAAATTTTGTGGCATGAATTCATATGAAACTTCAACACAAACAACAAACCCATGTTGAAGGCCACTCTACGCAGTAAGAGCCTCTGTTACAACTGAGAAAAGAAAGGAACTACATCCCGATGGCTAGCGCTTAGTAAGAGTATCCAGCCACCGTGGCGGGTCCCATACATGTTGAAAAAAATTTGATTAAATAGACATTTAAAACATTTTTTTGAAATTATTATTTTTCTAATTTGTCCAAAAGAATATAAAATATATGAAAAAATGCAGAATCATATAACATAATATAAAAGAAACATGGTAAAATTTAAATAAATTAGTTTGAAAAAAATTGTAGAATTTTGAATATAGGGTTTTCCATTAGCGACACAACAGTTTGGTATCTTTAGATGAGCGCACACTTAAGCTTTTTAATGAGCTGTCAATACTAAAATGTTCGTTAAAATCAACATTTTTACGCTTGAAAATTATTAAAAATTACCACCAAAATTCTGAGTCGGTGGTCGCAACTTTAAGAGCACTAACTCCAATTTCCAGCTGTAATAATCGTCCCACCCGACAGGTTATGCGTGCTATAATGGACAGGTTCAACGCCAAATTTTCACTACAGGACATTCCAACGCCAAAAAAACCTCGTACCGCTCAAAGCGAAGAAAATGTCGCAGCCGTAAGTGCATCGATATAAAATGAGCCAAACTAGTCGATTCCACTTCGGTCTCAAGAATTGGGCATCGCTTAAACCACACTGTATTTTGAGAAAATGTCTTGGCTTAAATGGTTACAAAATCAAATTGGCTCAAGAACGAAAGCTACTTGATCATTAAAAACGACGAAACTTCTCCAATTGGGCTATGGCAAAGCTTGAAGAAAATGAAGAATTTCATCGAAAAATCATCTTCAGCGATGAAGCCCATTTCTGGCTCAATGGCTTTGTTAACAAGCTAAATATGCATATTGGTGAGCAACAAACCTACGTGTACTTCTTGAGATACCATTGCATCCGCAAAAAATTACTGTTTGGTGTGGTTTTCACTCCGGAGGTGTGATTGGGCCGGATTTTTTTGTGGATGAAAATAGCCGTCATGGTACCGTCAATGGAGAGTGCTATCGTGTTATATTAGAAGATTATTTGTGCTCAAGATTGGATGAATTTGACAATAACGATATGTGGTTATAGCAAGATGGTGCCATTCGCCACACAGTGCGTCTTACAATCGATTTATTGAGAGGCAATGATCCGATCAAATGACCGCTTTATTTATGCGCTCTAACACCATTGGATTTCTTATTATGGAGCAATATCTAGTCACTAGGTTATGCCAATACCAAACGATTTGTTCTTATCAAGCTATATCAAGTAGCTGACAAGTTCAAAGACAATATCCAAAGCAAAATTGCCAACGTTCCGGTCGAAATGTGAGCCAGAATGGTGGAAAATTGGGTCTAAAGAATCGGCCACTGTGAACGGGCTTGTGGTGATCATATCACCGAAATTTAATGATATTCATAAAATGTGATGCTTGTTATACAACTACAATAAATTTGAACTTAATATCTCAAATACTTCCGTGTTTTATTAATAGATAAAATTGTTATGTCCTTAATGGAAAACTCTTTATGAGATAAAGTCCAGAATTACAAACTTTAGCAAAGTAGAAACAAAAAATAAATTTTAATAAGTTAATATTAGCAAAAGAAAAACTAAATAGAATAATTTAGTTATTTTTTAATTCATTTTTAATTTGAATAATTAATAATTATTTATATTAATAATACCATTATATTTTTTTTTTAATTAATGATCTTTAAATAGAAAATTTATATATCCTTTAAGAGGATGTGTAAATAAAATTTAAATATATTATTGTATATTATATTATTATTTTTATTATTTGCTGAGTATTATTGTATATTTTATAATTGTTTTTTTTCCCTCTGATTGGTTTGGTTTTCAATCAAACTTATTCAAACAAGAATCAATCTTCAATCTTAACTAACACAAAACAAGTTGGATAGACAGACCGATGCTCATGTCAGAAGGGTTGTATACTCAACTTACAGTCACCAGCAACGAATAAAATCAAGAAACATCTCAAAGAGATTTGCTCGTTTAAAAGAAAATCCATTTTTTCTCCATTTTCAACTTACGAAAATCACTCAAATCATGGAATCCCAAAAGCATTTATGTCACCGATCTTATCTGAAAATTTTAAGAACATCAAATCAAAACCGCAGTGCCTGGTTCGATGGAAAGTCCATAAAATATCAAAATAGTTTGTTATTGTTGTTGTAATCGGCGAAATTTCAAATGGATAATAATTCCGTGAGTATGATACGAATTTCATCAAATTCAAAGAGTATTAGGATCTTGTGTAAGGCTACTTAAAGGCATTCATGCGATTTTATTGGAGAAAACGTGAAATTCGAAGATCATACTATTACATACAAAGTTGAACGAATTTCGACTTCTGAGGTATTTGTTATTGTTGTATTCATTAATATCTCCCTTGGTAATTTTTTCAGGTTTTTTAGATCACAGGTGTCCAATCGGGAGGGGAGAAATACATTTTTCGTGTATTTCCCCCTGTGCCCCCACTGAAGCAAAAACTGTTTTAAAAAACCCTCAAAAATAACTTTCACTTGATACTTATATCGGCTACCTTTCATGAAATTCTTTTTTCAGGCGCCACTCCTTGTACTGTAATAATCGATTCATTACCTTTTTTTCGAACGCTACAATGGTTACAAAGCTTTTCTGTTACGATCTCTCTCCTACCTCCTCCACTTGTTTCACCTATGAGTATTAATCAATCAAACAATCTTTTCATTTTCAACATCCAATATTTTGTTTTACTATTACTGATACCACTAGCTGGCCCAATTTTCAAAGATATTCATGATGCCTATCATTTCTGAAACTTTCATGCAAATCCTAGCAGAGCTGTAGTGTCTGAGTCGGTGAAAAGCGCAAATTGTTACATAGCCATGTCTCCATAGAAATGCAGCACATATTGTTACATAGTAATTCAGGAAAATTCAAATCGCTATAACTTCGTTAAATACCATTCGATCTTTGTGAAACTTTCAGAACAGATCAATCTTATAAATAGTCACCAGTGTTTTGGTGAATTTAAAAGTGTCATTAAGAATTTATTCAAGAAACCGTAAAATCAATGAATCACATTATTACTAACAAAGTTGAGTGAGTTTCGACTTTTCACGTATTTATTGTTGTTGCACTCATAAAGGCCTACATTCATGATTTTTTGGATTTTTCTGATGAAAGGTGTCCAATCGCGAGAGGGGGGCGTACGCAAAAAGCTCGTACATTTCCTCTACCGTCCACGGTATTGATAAGGCAGTTTTAAGACTTGTTTTAAAAATATCTCATTAAGATCTTTCCAATGATACCCTATTCGACTAAAAATGGTGAAACATTTTTTTTAAAGGGTCACTTCGCTATATGGAGTGACCCCCCCTTGAACCCCTTTTAAAAATGTTTTCACCCCGAAACTTTCAAGAAGTCACCACTTTTGACCTTTCCACAAAGTTTCATGGCTGTATATTGGCTTTTATAGTTTCGGAGAAGTGAAGTGCTGTGACATACAGACGGACAAACGGACGGACAGATGGACACAGGTCGTGATTGCAAGGGGTTTTGTATTTTAGTACAAAACCCATAAAAATCAGTGAATTTCTTTATGGTGTTGCTTTGAATGCAGATTTAAATATATGTATTGGCAATAAATGAAAGGATTAATAAACCTTACTAATTTTCTTTACAGGGTTGTTCAGCAGTTATACTTGTCGTTGTTTGTGCTTTGCTATCCTTATCTGTACTTTCTTCATATTAAATTTATTTTACTAATCCATAGCTCCTTGGCTTTTCTCTTTTTGAGATATTGCTTTATAAAATCACAGAGCCACCGTTTTAAAACAGCAATTTGACGCCAACTGGTCCTGGGGCGCAATCACGAATTTCGTTTTTGTAATTAATATGTGTAGCCAGCAAAAAATGTCACGATAGGATTATCATTATTAACACGTTGTTGTGGATCAGCACCAACTCTGCCAATTGTGTTCACTTGATTCAGATCTGTTTCCATTGTTAATTGATTCATCACTATGATGTTTCATTCGTGCTCATCCTTAAACGAACAGAGGGCAAATCTTAGTAGAAATACCCTTGTTTACGTTTTGCATCAGCTTCCAAACGTTTTTGCTTAATGTCATGTCGTGTTACGTTGCCTAATTGACTTGGAGCATACACCACCAAGAATTTATGGTCGTTCAGTGGTAAACTACACATCCGGGTGGCGACGGCCTCCCGTTGCTTTTTTTGTCGTCAATATCTGCCAGCAAGCGAAAGTAGGCGAGTATAGAAACTTGTGAATTAAATCCCAAGCTTTATCAATACGGTTGTTACAAAAAAAATGTTCAGCTTCAAGGTAGAATAGAGCCGGAAAAATAAGCTTCCAGGTTGTGGGCTGATGTATATGTGAGACTACTTTCTTATGGGTACTTATTAGATATTTCTAGTTTGCACATTTACTAGATATCACAGAGATGACAACACTCAGCGATGAACGACTTGGCAAATTCCTTATGTACTTGTAGCTTGTAAATCTTATAACTATGCACTGACATTTAAGAAATAGTCAAAATGGCATCAAAAGGCATTTCAAAGCTGGTATTTATTGTTTAAAACTCTTACCTCTGGGGCCATTGGGAACGTGATCTTCGACCCCAGGGTAAATTCTGCCCAATAATCACCGCAACACTCCACCACCAGCTAAACTACGGGTTCCGTGTCGGTTGCAAAAAATTGATCGATTCCAGCTTCGCCTGCGGCTGCTTTCACTATAACCAAGAAGGCGACGAGGTCAGGGCACTGAATTCACGAACTTCTCGCCACCAATCTACAGAAACTCATCCCCTTTCCCATAATTCACTCGTGAAACTGACCATGCACTTATATGTTGCGCACCAAACTTCAAACTTCTCATAGAAAGACTTGCCAGCCCGATCGTGACAGTCCTGCACTACACCACCGACATAAAATGCTCGGTCAATGGCAGAGCTTCATTCTGCACACTGACGAGATCGGGTGGAAAGTAGTAGTAGATATCGGAAATGGTGTAGGGCTGACCAATATCTGCTGGGTATCGTTACGCAATATTGCCACCAAAAGCATAAGCATTGTGGATGTAAGAATGAGTGCGTTGTTGATTTATCGAGTAGTTTGCGGGTTGAATTGCTTGATTAATGCAGGGACTATATTATCGTATATATTATCGTATGATTCTTTTTAGAAATGGGTCATTTCGAGTACGATTCAATAAAAAGTCACATATGCTAATGCGTTAAGTGAGATGGATTCCCTGTAATTCGTGAGAAACCCAAACATCCAGTTTAGTTACATAACTAAGCTGTTGTAAGTGCAAGTAAACAGTTAAATTTGATATATCGAACTTCTCTGCTATCTTTTGAGTTGTCACACACTGGTTAGTTTCGATTAAGGGTTTTACTTTGCCGTCATCGGTAGTGGTTGGAGGGCCAGTACATGGTGCATCTTGCACATAAAATTTTCAGAACTAAGGTGAGCCAACCAAAGCTTACACTGGCGTTTAGTAAGGCAGTCTTTACCATAGACTTCACACAATTTCTTTCAAAATTGCACCGCATTTTGGCCCTTTCGGAAGTAAAACAATAAAATATGCCGATAATGCTTTCTTTGATTGTCCATTTTCAAGTTTATTTTTAACCAACTAGTTGTTTACTATTGACGCTCAGTTTTTGATTGAAGATAGTATAAAGTCTTATCTATAAAAATTATATAATAATATAAGCTACGCAATCACTACTCCATGGAATATTCAGTTCACGAAATGAATTATCGAACAACCAAATATATGTCAATACTGGTCATAGTTGTTTTTCTTAGGCCAGTATACTCGTATATCTTCTTGAATTTAATTGTTTTTTCAGGACTTTCAAATTATTGCTTAAAAAATAGTATCCGCAGCTTAGCTAAGATATAATAGTTGAAATCTGTTAAATAATAATGAATATTACATGGAAAATGAAACGCATCTTTAAATAAACGTCTAATTTATTATGTGGTCACATCTAAAACTAAAGTCGTAAGTATAATTTACAACAATACCAAAAATGCATGTCATAGTATGTGTATGTAGTGAATAGAGAAGGAAGACTTAGCCTATATTTTCAACATCTTCCGCCCGCAGCTTGCAATGCAACTCTGGTGGATAAATAATCTGTATCGGACGACAGATTGTTGAGCCATCAGCCAGTTTTAACCAACATGCGGGGATTCGTTTGTCCCGGCCCGGATAAACGCTATCAATTCTAGGAAATCTCCAGTGGATTCGCGGTATGGCAGGATCACATAAAAGGAAAACATCTTCTCCGTTAACAAATGATGCGAAGATTTTTTTGCAATGATGGTGTGCACGAAGTACCTTTAGGTATTCATGACGTTTCAACCCAGACTTCCAAATTGCTTGTATCTCCGCATTTGTGGCATTTGTGATTTCACTGCTTTCGTTGCTAGAACTAACTGGCGATGAATAGCATTTTAGGAATGAATTAGGTGTTAGTGGTGTAATATCGAGGCGATCGATTAACTTAGCTCGACCAATTGATATCTTCAAAATGTCCTTAAGCACACGAATTCAACGTTCCCAAAATCCCTCCCACCAAGGAGCTCGTTCAATAATAAACTGCCGTTTTATGCGCCGCAAGCTGAAAAATGCTTAAAACTTTTCGTTTTTCAAAATTTCTTCGAGACCAGAGAGCTCAAGGGATGCTCTTTTAAAAGTTTTGGCGTTTTCTAAATAAATGATATGCAGGCTTCCACTTCTTGCAACAAAACGCCTTATGGCTTAAAAGGCAATTCTCGGCAGAGAGACTAAGCACACTTTCCAAATGAACTGCTCTCATTGCTGCACAAGTGAAAATCATTATGTATACTTTTCTAACATCATCTCGATTCGTTAAGTTTGATATTTATATGGGCCAGCAGAGTCCACACCTGTGGTCTCAAAGGGCCTAGCAAGGCAGATCCTGTCGCAGGATAGTGGGGCAAAAGGTTGATCCATGCGCTTAAAGTACATTCTTCGACACAAAAGGCATTGGTGGATTATTTGTTTAACCAGCTGTCGTCCCTTTAAACTCCAAAATCTGTCTTGTAGTTTTATAAGCACGATATTTACACCTCGATGAAATGTTCGTTGTTGCACGTCCACCACAATCAATGTTGTAAGATAAGATGAATTAGGTAGTGTTATTGGATGTACAGCATCAGGAGATTCACCGACCAATTTGAGACGACCACCAACACGAAGTAGTCCTTCGTTGTCGAAAGGGGCTTAGTCAATTGGTTTGCCTCTCTGCAAAAGACAAATATCGTTAGAAAAATACGAAAATGTTTTAAACTAAGCCAATACCTTTCTGCTTTGAAAAGTTCCTCTGCGTCCGGATATTGATGACTAAATGACGAAACTCTTTTCAATTTTAGTTTAATAAATCGAATGACATATGTTAGCATGTAATTCGCAATATTCTGTTCCAAGAACTAAATTTTTCATAATTTAATATTGGTTTCTTGGGTTCGCGGTCTAGAGCTGGATATGCACTTATCGTGAACAGCGTTATCAAATTGATTATACTGCAATCATTTCATGGCACATCTATCTGGTAAATAGGCTACTCCGAGAAATTTCTCCTTAACCAATCAAGTCCATGAAACCAAGCATAGCTGCTTAGAAGTTGCTTTGCGGAAATTCCCCTAATAAGTAGATCAGCTAGATTTTCTTGATCTGCACAATGGCTCCAGTTGGTTTTATTCGTTAAACTTCTAATTTCTTACAATCTATTCGCCACAAAAGGTTGTTACTTCTTTCCTTCACCAATTGTCCAATATAAAGTTATTTTGGAATCGGTCTATAAGAATGTCTCATCAAACTTCACATTCACTGACCTTTTGATAAAAGTACAAAGCCTTGAAGCAACTGAAGCAGTGTTTAGTTCCAAACGCGCTACACTTAGCTCTTTTGTTGAATTAGCGTTATTCGATTCCAAACAATTCCTCTTTATTTCCTTTGATGGGGCGAGTCGACCTTTTGCGCACATTAATTGAACATCAATGTGCTGATTACACTCGCTTCAAATATATGCTACTGCACCAAAAGCTTTTGAGCAAGCGTCGGCAAATATATGAAGCTGCTTGTTCGCCGCATTTGCTCTACGCAAAGCACATCGAGGAAGTCTAATTTCTGCCAGGCAAGATATACTGTTGACGCATTTAACCCATTCGTTCAGCATAGTTCCGGTCAAATTAACATCTCAATCCAGCTTTTCGCTCCAAGCTTTCTGGAAAATAAGCTCTAAGCGGACAATAATCGGGCTTAATATTCCAAAAGGATCGAAAATTCGAGATAGCAGCTGTACGACACTTCGTTTTGTTGGCTGTGCTGATGTCTTGATGAACTCGTTGCAGACTTGAAGCAAACAGAGATTTTGTCGCTAGAAGTATGCCAAATAATCTGCAAAACCTTTTGTTGGCTGGTAGTTATTTTTTCATTAAATGTATCTTGCAATTTCCTAGCATTGGAGTCCACTGACGAAGGTTCATTCCAACATTTGCTAGAATCTTCTCTGAATCGTTGTAGATTTGTTAGGGGTTCAAAATACTATTAACACTTATGAAAAGATCATCCATTAAATGGAATTATTCAGAATTTTCACTGTTTAAGGATATGTTGACATCTCGTCATTCAAATGCTTCCTAATTGTCGCGGACAATAGAAATGAGTTGCAGGTGACTCCAAACGTTACTCGAGTAATGCGTTAAACCTTAATAAGCTCAAGATCAATTTCATTCGAGTTATCTTTGGATTCAAACTAATAGAATCTGTGGTTGTCTCTGTATATTTCTAGAAGTAGAATCTAAAAAAGGCCTTTTCTATAACTGCAACGAGCCCTACACTGCCTACACAAAATTGCAATAGTATTTTCAGAATGTCTGGTAACAAGTTTGTTCCTGTATGCAATGGGTCGTTAAGAGACGGCATACCTGGTGCATGAACCGACGCATCGAATACCACTCGAATTTTTGCGGTTTCTTTATCCGAACGATAGACTGCATGATGAAGTAGATAAAATTGATTGGAACATTGACCTTCAACTTGAACCGACTCAGCAAACCCTGCGTTAATAAACTCCTTGACCGCCTTATTATACTGGAGAAGTTCGTTTGGATTCCCCGATAAGCAACGAAGAAGCCTTCGTAGCCTTTTAAATGCACTTTCTCGATTAGATTCCAGTGCTTGGCTCGTAGTTTTCCAGGGCGAAAAAGCTTTGTATTAGCAACCAACCTTTGTAATGCAGCTTTCTTGCAATAGATCTGTGGCGTTTTTGGCTTCGTCTGCTTCAGACTGGATTCCTAAAAGCTCCAGATTCCACAAGTAAACGAAGCTTTTTTCATCAATTGCACTAGAAGAGTACATGGTTATTGTGCACATGTTCACTGATGTTATAGTTTTAACAGGACCATATATCGTCCACCCAAGTATAGTCTCGACAGCTGCCAGTTTTTCGTTAAATTGACCACTGAGCACCAATCAAAATGCTAAGGCCATTTAGTTACTCACCTCTATTCACGTTTGAATCTGCTAATATCATTTGCTTAAGCTCGTTGCCCATGTGTCTAGGTTTTCAAGCATGTCCAAAATATTTCTGGAACAACTAGCGCAGATATTTTAATTTTCGCGTTGTTGAACCGACTGTTCAGCATCACAAGAACCTTTTGCATTATTTTAAATTCGGAAATTTTGTCTTCCTCGAAAGCGATCAAACTCATTTTCTTTGTTCTGACAACTGGTGATTTTGATTGATCTACTACTGCTTGACGTATATACGTCCGTTGGCTACCACCATCAATTATCAATTGAATCAGAAGCTTTTCGTCATCATTTGAAAGAACAAAAGCTGGTGCTGGTTGCAATAGAACATCGTTTTTTCCTATTTCACCAGCCGCAGCTGCATGCAAAGTTGTGGACTCTTTGTTTAGAAAATTATTATCGCTGGTTGTTGGTCACTTTTTCTCAATCGTACGTGAATAGCCGGGGTTACACATCGTTGTCGCATGTCGACGCGAGCGATTTGTGCATATAATTGCGATTCTACTCTTATGCGACACGTGCCCTCTACTAGTACAGCAAAAGCAGCTACCGTTCAGTTGTAGAATGCATTTTTCCTCTTAAATCGGCAATTTAGCATCACGATCTCTTGTGATGTGTCTATTCGATAGACAAAAAAGGCACTTCATTGCATTGCTAACAGTCACTAAGCCAGCAGCAGTAGATATTGAAGACTTAGTTTTGTTAATTGAAACATGTTTGATTGCTCTATTTGGTGATGCTCTTTCCAGTGGCTCTACTTAATCATCCAGAGAGAAAGATGATGAGCTTCCGTTAACAGATTTGTAGTCATCGTTTTTGATATCTGTTAGGGCTGCATCTATACTATCTCGCCGGTTCTCTATAGATTCGGGATATTCGTGATAGCGAAAGTAACCAGCAATTTATTCGGTAGTGCTTTTATTATTATCGATTTTAGCATTACAGAATAACTGTTAGGTGGAACGTTCAATGCATTCAAACTGCGTGTATATGAAATGATGTTATTATATAAGCCACGTAGACTTACAACATCTGTCTCGTTCGTCACTGCCGATAATGACATGAATTGTTGGAACACGTTGTCAATCAATCTTTGCGTACCACCATACTCTTCTTGCAAGATGGCGACAGAACTATCGTAGCACTCTTTCGAAGCATCAAGGCTTACAATAGTTTTTTCCGCGTTCCCCATTAAAACTGATTGCAAGTACTGAAATTTCTCTGCACCAGTCAATGTAGAATTTTCATGAACAGCAACTTTAAATTGCTGCCAAAAGGGAAACCATTCCGAACGATTGCCAGTAAACTTCTCAAGTTTGAATCGTTCTAATTTCGTTGTTCCTTCTGTGTCGGAATTGCATTTCCCGTATTAACAACCGCTGGTATTTGCCGATTCCTTAAAATTTCTCACCGGCACCTCAGACGCAATAACGCATTGACCAAGAGGCCTTCATATTCGACGACTTTCTCGAATTCTTCCGTCTTCAAAAGATTTTTCTCCTGTATCTCACGGTTAGCAATGCCGATGTTATCATGCGCTGAAGAAAGAGGTTGAATAAATGAATTAAGCTCCTCCTCAATGTCGTCATATTTGAAAACGTTTTCTATGGAGACTTTAGATTCGGAGGTAGCTAAATAATCGTTCACAACATTTGTTATCTTTTTCATTTGACCACGAAACGTGCCGTTATTTTCATGGTTCGTTAAACTTATAATATTCACTATTCGAATATTTCTTCAATTTAAAAATCCGGCACTTTCTAATTCCCGGGTTTTGACACCAAAACGTTAAATAATAATGAATATTGCATGGAAAATGAAACACATCGTTAAATAAACATGTAGTTTATTATGTGGTCACATCTAAAACTAAAAACTTAAGTATAATTTACAACGATACCAAAAATGCATGTCACAGTATGTGTATGTAGTGAGTAGAGAAGGAAAAGTTAGCCTATATTTTCAACAAAATCAATTCAGCATATAAATTATCACTTTGGATTAGAAAACTCTGAAAATTAAATGTAACCAAATGTATTTTCTTGTTTAAAGTACCAACATCTTGACACTAAACTTCCTTGTAAGAGCGATTCAAACCAAGTTTTCATTATTTGAGTTGACCTTGTATTGAACCACTCTTTATTTGGGAATATACTATTTGACCACCATACATAAACTCCTTGTAATAAGATCAAATCAAAATATACAAAAGCATTATCTTTCCCGTTTAAAACGTTCAATATCAAATTTTAATAGAAACCCAATGGGTCATCATAACAACTTGGAAGATAATACATATGAGAAAGAATGAAACAAAACTTGAAAATCATTTCAGCAGACTATTTTCAAATCCGTTCTGAAGTCCAGGGAGGATAACTGCATCATGGACAATACTTGATGCAAAAAGTAAATTGTTCAACATAGTACAATATCGAAACATTTTCTAGATTCAGTATCGTTCCAATTTATTTCATCACTAAGAAAAGATTGCCCCTTGAGTGCACTCAGTACTGTCAAAGAAATCTTCTGGGAAAATCTTGCAGCTTACACATAGTGGTCTTGCTATATATTTCGAACAATATGGTTGACTTTCTAATTACAGTGTATATTTTAATAAAAGCTGACTCTTTTGGCTAGCATAAAAAGTACGGTTTGGACTAAAGTGGCATAAACGAAGAAAAAATCGTATTTATGATGTGAATTTCAAATAAATGAGTTTCATGCGTGGACGTTTTCTGACAAGCAGGGATATAAAATTTTAAAATTTCTTAAACATTTTGTTTGCCTTTTAGAATTATGACATCTTTTACACACTAACTATTTCTTATCAGCAATACGTAGTTGCTAACATTTTCCGACGCAAGGTAGCTTTCCAATACGAACATTAATTTTCCACTGTTATCAAAATCTTGCTCTGCTCTCGCAATGCATGCTACATTTAACCTCATAGAAAACGTTCACAATGCAATGGTCTACAATATATCGAGCTTTGCTTCAATGTACGAGAAAATTCCCGAAACCGACCAACAGAGTCATCAAATAACCATTCAACAAAGAGAACAACAAAAGATACATACATGTTCCCAACAATAACAATCCCGAAAAATAAAATGCCAGATTCGCCAGGATTCGAGACGATCTCGATTCGTTTCGCTTTTTATGCGAAAATGCATCGGTCGTGAAATTCGTTTAATGCGAGAAATGATTCCCGTTGTAGTTGTCGTTAAGCTCTTGTGCACAGATTTTCTTAAGATGAAAATGGAGGTTTTAAGATGCAGGTAGAATGCTGAACAGTTGCGAACGTTTGGAACGTGGCAGAGTAGTTGATACGTTTCAATTGGAGTCGAATGGATAGCCCGAGTCCTGGCCAGGACGTTCATGATAACGTTTAGGTGTAGCGGTTTATTGGAGCATTAGATTAAAATTTACTGATGGTACGCTAAGGATGCTCATGAAAGGTATAGTAACAATTTTGCAGTTTTCCAGCTATCCAACCCACAATAAATAAATAACTGTTCCAGTTTCTGTTGAAGTGAACGAATACACTGGGCAACTTCTTTGAATTATGCCTGAAACTGAAAGCGAAGGTTGAAATTAGTGTGAAAATAATGAAATGAAATTCCGTTGAATCTTGAATTATTGCCTGATTACAGACATTGAAATGAAAAAGAGCGTGGCAGACGTTTAATTGAATAGATTTTGTTTAAAATATGTATAAATGTAATTTTGGATTGATTTCAATTGTTTAATGAAGCTTATCGGTTTATAAATTCAGCATAATTTATGTGTTGGAAAGGTTTTGCCAACAACCGAAGGCTGTTTAAAATCAGCAAACGATATTTGTTGCTATGAATTACATAAAGCCATTAATTTACTTCAAAATTTTACTTATAAGAAGGCGGCTGGGTTGTGAAGCATGCGGACAAAAATGAAATTTTGCGTGAAGTCGGTAGTCAGAAACTGTACTTTTATCCCTAAATTTAAGCGCGCACTACTCAGCCATTACCGAAAGAAAACGTGAAGTTCCGAAGTGATAGTCATTTGAAAGTTCGCATATTAAAGCAATTTCTAGGGCTTTGTTAAAAAGATTTTACAAAGACCTATCCATCCATGCATCACAGTAAGATTTCTTTTGTGAAAAAAACAGAACCGATGGTCTCTCAAAAACTTCGGACTTATCAAGCATGACGAAATTTTTTCATGGGGGCCCCGTTGAGCGCAAGAGCGTTAGAATAAAAATAAAAATATATTTTTCGCTTTATTTACAACATATATGTTTTCTTACACTATTTAACTAAATTACAATAATTATTAAAGATTTGCGCGCACGAGCTTACTTTCAAGATAAGATAATTTAGATATTTAAAACTTCAGACTGCTGACGATGCAGTCTCAAGTCGTTTACTTTGTTTGGTGAGAAAATTTTCGTTCTCATGAAAATTTTCCCACATTCCTTAACTCTTTACGGCGCAAGAACGTGTTTTTGTTTTTTGTAATTGAAAATATGTTAAGATGAGCTATATAATAATGTAAGAAAAGGTCTTTGCTTTTGAAAAAAAAACATTGAAATGCAGAAAACATAAGGCTACGCCACACTTTTCACATTCCGTTTGGGCTGCTCCAGTACATCCTGGGTATTAGCACCGAAGCCTTTTGTCGGGACAAGCAGGCCAGTGCCCTAACTGATCCAATCAGATATCTTTTGGCGGGATATGCTGAGCAGGCCCTTTTTGGGGGTTTGTAATCTAATTTCGCAAAACCCTACTAGTTTCGCGACCAGTCTCTCCGTCTGTCCGTCCGTCCGTCCGCCCGTCCATCCGTCCGTGAGTCACAGCAGTTTTTCTCGGAAACTACTTAGCTAGAAACATCAAATTTTGTGAGTAGGTGTTAAGTGGTGTTCTCTTCAAAGTTCAATTACAAAAAAATTTATAAGGTATTTAAGGGGGGTCTCCCCATGTAGGGGAGTGAACCCCCGAAAAAAATTTCATTGTAGGTAGCCGATATGGCTGTCAAATGAAAGGTCATGATAAAAACTTTTCAAAACAAGTCTTAGTTTGGCAAAATTTGCTTCGAGGGGCGCACAGGAAGGGGAAATACACGAAAAATTTGTGTCGCCCCTTCGCGATTGGACACCTGTGATCCGAAAAATCTGAAAAAAATCAGAAACGTAGACGTTGGTGAGTACAACAACAACAAATACGTGAGAAGTCGCATTTCACTCAACTTTGTTAGTAATAGTATGATTTATTGATTTTATATTTTCTTGAATAAAATCTTAACGGTACCCTTAAATTCAATTAAATTCAGTACGTAGATGTTTATTTGTAAGATTGATCTATTCAGAAAGTTTCATAAAGATTGAATCATATTTAGCGAAGTTATAGTGGTTTGAATTTTCCTGTATTACTATGGAACAATATGCGCTGCATTTATTACTATGGCAACATATGGCTATGGAACCATATGCGCTTTTTACCGACTCAGACACTACAGTTTTGCTAGGATTTGCATGAAAATTTCAGGAATGATAGGTGTCATGTATATCTTTGAGAATCGGTTCAGCTAGTGGTATCAGTAATCGTAAAACAAAATAGTGGCTGTTTTAAATGCGAAGATTGAATAATTTTGAGTTATTTTTTCCCAACTTCTACGTTTAAGGTGCATGCTTTGAACACTTGATTCGATTTAATGAATGACTGAAGCTGAGTACCTACAATTAATGCTCATAAGTGAAACAAGTCAAGGAGGTGGGAGAGAGCTCCTAGCAAAAGTGTTTTGTAACCATTCTAGGATTCGAAAAAATTGGCCATTAATCGATGATAACAGTACAGGAGAGTGGCCCCTGAAATAAATTCATCAAACGTAGCCGATATGAGTATGAAATGAACGTTTTCATCGGAGCTTTCCAAAACAGTTGTTAATCTGACAGTTTTTGCTTCAGTGGGAGCACGGGGGGGAAATACATGAAAAATGTGTTTCCTCCGTCGCGGATGGACATCTGAAATAATTATCAAGGGAGATATTTATGAGCATAACAATATCAAAAACTTTAGAAGTCGAAATTCGTTCAACTTTGTTAATAATAGTATAATCTTCGTATTCCATATTTTCTCCAAGAAAATCGTCTTTGACATACTTCTTGATTTGATTCGATCTGGTGACTGCATTTTGTAAATTGAATACAAAACGCTTCTGATATGAGCGTAGGTTTGTTTACCCAACTTGTTTCTTTTTGTCCTGGATGAGTTCTTTTACATCGCTAGTGCGCTTCAGCCGGTTTGTACTCTTATATTTGGCTAAAGTTTCAGCTGCTTGTAGTCGGTAATCAGCAGGATTTAGCACCTTGACATTATTTTCCGTGTCAGCATGAATTCTTCTATACAATAGCCAAGAATTAGTCATGGCCATGTCCAGGAAACGGTAAAAGTGCCTTATAATTCAACGTTCCCCCTGAAGTCTAATTTTATAATGATCCATTACGGAGTCCATGAGGTCTACACCACTCATGTGCCGATTATATTCTGCCACAATATAGGGCCGTTCAACATTGATTTATTTCTTTTGCGGACTGTCGAATCTACTTACGCCAGCAAAGTTGGATGCTAGATTCACAATTTTATTCTTTCTCCAGGCCACCACCGATATGTCAATACCGTTATAACTTGCAACCTGTTTAGTTGATGTGCCCTTGGCTGTTTTTCGGCTGTTTTTCATCTGGGAATTTACAGTTCGGGATACGGTTTCTCCGAACGGTGCCCAAAGCTAATATACCACGGTGTGACAAGAATTCAATCAAGGGTTGCGATGTATAGTAATTTTCAATAAACAGTCTATAGTTATGGTTGGAAGGAATCTCTCTGGCAAGTCGGACCATTACATTAGATGAAGCATCTAATTGAGGCTCGTCATCTGCGCATATATTCTCTTAGCCACTGTAAACATCAAATTTGTAGATACTTATATACACTTGCACCACAAATCACGAACAGTTTGAAGCCCCACTTGTGGCGTTTGTCTGGCAAATATTGCTTTAGAGCACTTCGTGCTTTGGTTGAACATATTTGTTCATCAACAGACAAATGTTGTTCTAAAGGCACTTTTCTAAAGTTATGATTCAACTTTTCAGTTATTGGTCTGATTTTATAAAGTCGATCAGAATTTGGCTGATTATACGGTAACATTTTAGAGTTACCATTCAAGTGTAGTATTTACCTCAGAAACTTGAACCATTCTAGCATCATTATCTTGCGTATGTTAGCAAAGCCATATTTCTGTGACCAGCACATTCGAACATTGGGCAGGGCAATAATGGAAATGAAATAAATAATTTCAATACCGTCTTATTTCCTGGCTTGTGATAGTTATAGGTTTACTGGCATCTTTTTGCAGGCTGTACAGATTCGTTTCGTCTCTTATGAGGTCCACACGTCAGTACTCGTAAATAAGTAAGAAAATACAGGTACCTGATAAAAAGTCTGCAGTTCCAGTATTTCATTTGATAACTTGGAAGATTCATTCAGCTCTAAGTTTTTAGTTTTCCATATGATATTTGTTTTGAGATCACATGTGCTTAGTGAAGTTGTGTTGACTTTGGAGCTGGTACTGGGTACTGAAACAGTAGGCGGTATCTCACATGGTTGAACTGTAATGCTTGTACTGGTCTTAGAGCTCCGTAGCAAAATGTCATCTTCCTGATCTTCAAGGAAGGGTATTTTGGGTTCATCATCCGAGTCTTGGCGTAAATTTTGATTTCCCATTTTTTTTTGTCGTTGTCTGAAAAGTCTAAGACATCCTCAATATCTTGCCATTGGTTTAGAATGTTTTCCAATTTGACAGTTGACAAAGGCCTACAGCCTAAACGTGCAAACCTCAAACTCATATTGGACATGAAAAAGGAAATACAATATAACAGTTTAGTGCAGTGTTGCATTACTGCATCAAAACGAAATTCGGGACTTTCTCTCTAAAAACAATCTAAAACATTTGAATTGCATATTCTTAGCAAAAACCAATAACTAATTGCTACTCTGCAGCAATCTCACATCAACATTTTCAATATAACCACTCAAAAAAAATAAACAACGAAAATTACGTGCAAACAACACAAACGGGATCTAAGGGATCCGTCACTTGTAGTGGCCAAAAATCACAAAAAATGTCGTCTAGCGCAAACGTGGGGTAACTAATTCAATAGAATGCTTTGCTGCGGATATGCAGTGCTGCGTTGGAAGGTATTTTATTTGTTGCTTTGAACGATTTTGCTAGTTCGAATAGTATGATGCAGATCTGCTACTCAGCGCCGCAAAGGGTTAAAATTCGTAAGCTCATACAGACGCAGACTAAGTGGTCACGTTGCATGAACTTACCACCAAATTTATGGAAACGTGGAGTTAGCACGCGACATATGTAGAGAACAATTAATTAATTAAAAAAAAAACTTTTTAAAAAGTTGAATTATTTTGAAATTTCCTGCGTATGAAAAAAAAGCTGTTGATAATATTTATCAACAAGAGGAGTAACTAAGGATCTTTCAGCATTTACAGTATCTTTTGGAATTCGAATGACAAACAACAGTTTATTTCCCTTAAAGTAAACTGCACCTAGTCTAATGTTTTGTAATTCATACAGACCGACATGGCATCGAACAATTTCTTCGTTCTTTAGAATATTACTACTCATTATTTTCAATCTAACGGACGCAATAATATTCTGTATGTGTTCGACATTATCACCTTAAATCTTTATTTTCAACATCATATCTAAGTACATAAGTTGTTTGCAAATTTTTTCATTTGTTGCAATATTATCTCTTTTGATTTCTACAAAACCGTTGTCACTGCTCAGTTGTTCGTCCGTCAGTGTTTCGTTCGTTGGTGTCAACGTTGTCATTATTATAAGCATTAGTATCCACTTGATCTGAAAAATGTTTGTCTCTTTTAATATTGACTGGATAAATATTATCTGATTTAAGTTTCCTATATAAATTGGTGCATTCGTTAACATCCTTTTCAATTTCTCAAATGCGTCAACATATTGGGGATAATTTTTGTTAATTTTGATATTTTTCTTCAGGTATTTTTTCATTCCCTGGGCAACTTTCGCATAGTCCTTTACAAACTTCTTGGAATAACCTGTCATTTCTAAAAACAATTTGATTTGTTTTGCTATTTCTGGAAGTTTTAACTTCTGAATGTTCTCAATTTTGTCCATATTCGGTTTTACTCCTTCCGTTGTGAGAATATGTCCTAAATACTCTGTGGTTCTTGCGAAAAAACGACATTTATCAATTTGGATTTTTAAATTATGCGGCCGCAATCGATTGAAAACCTTCTGAATGCTTAACATATGCTCTTCAATAGAACTTCTATAGAAGTGCTAAAGATCAAAATATCATCTAAATACACAACGCATATTTGATTAATATAGTCACTCAATACGGAGTTAATTAACGGCATTCTAACGAATTCGTAATGTCCTAGAGGTGTCGAGAATGCTGTTTTCCTTCTATTCTCCTCCCTGATCAATATCTGATGAAAACCTTTGTCAAGATCCAACGTTGTAAAGTACTGAGCCCTGCCTAACTTTTCTAGTATTGTTTCAATATGAGGGATTGGAAACTTATCACTTATAGTTTCTTCATTGAAGTGCCTGTAATCGATGACGATTCTCCATTTCTTCTTTCCAGGGTTATCAATCTTTTTTGGCACTATCCACAAAGGTGAGTTATAGGGTGAATTACTCTCCTGAATTATACCCTGCTCCAGCATTTCCTTCATTTGTCTGTTAATTTTTTGCTCAGAAATTTGTGGATACCTGTAAATTTTCGTATCAGAATTTATATCCTCTTTCATAAGTTTATTGACGATGTTCTCGTTCGCTGGATTTTCTTCCAAAGAATTAATATCCTCATAACTGTAAGGACAAGAGTTTAAAAATTTTGTCTTGACATTATGAATCTCGATAATACCTTCCTCTAAATTTCTGATTGCCTGAGTTGGTTTCAATAAATTCTGACCAATGAGGCCATCGAAATTCTTGTTTTTAAATGATGTAAGTTTTCAAATCATGAAGTTATCCTCATTAAACTCAGTTGGAAGTTCTGTAATAATTTCTTATGTAACATTCGTTACACCACTGAGCGTATTAAAGCATGATACTTCCTGTAAATTTTGGAGTAGATCCGGTGTCGATGAGACATTTAATCTTGTCACCACCTACAGTCAGTTCTACTATCGGTAAATTCTGTTGTGAGGCGGTAATGGAAAATTTACCTCGCCCTCTAAATGGTCCACTTCCATTGGTTCCATATGCCTAGTTTGTCTGTGATTGTCATGGTACTGATTTTGCCTAAACCGTCCTGAATTCATTTAATTATGATTGTTATATCTTCGGGATTGCCCTGAATCAGGGTAATTTGTATTGCCCCTAAATGTTCCACTATCTTGGCATTTCCTGAAGTCTTTTCCATAATTTGCCCTGAACTCGTTATGTCTATTTTAGTCAAACTGATAGTTGCGTCTTTGTCTACTGGTAGATTGTCCTAGAAGTCCGGTATCCTCTAGTAAATAAAATGCTGCTCTCAGAGTTGTAATATTCCTACTGTAAATTGCGCTAGCCAGATGTTGGTCGATATCATCCAAAAATATCTTTAGAATAATTGACTCATTTGATGGAGGAGAAAATTCAACAGGCTTACTACTATCAAACTCGTACTTAGTGTCAAGTTTATCACAGATATTTTTAGGGTTTTGTAAAAAAATTTTACAAAACCCTACTAGTTTCGCGACCAGTCTGTCCGTCTGTCCGTCCGTCCGTGTGTCACAGCAGTTTTTCTCGGAAACTACTTAAGCTAGAAACATTAAATTTTGTGTGTAGGTGTAAAGTGGTGATATCTTCAAAGTTCAACTACAAAACAATTTTATAAGGTATTTAAGGGGGGTCTCCCCATATAGGAGAGTGACCCCCCGAAAAAAAAAACAGGTCTTAGTTTTTCAAAGTTTGCTTCGAGGGGCGCACAGGGAGGGGAAATACACGAAAAATTTGTGTCCCCCCCCCCTCGCGATTGGACACCTGGGATCGGAAAAATCTGAAAAAAATCAGGAATATAGGCCTTGGTGCGTACAATAACAACAAATACATGAGAAGTCGCAATTCACTCAACTTTGTTAGTAATAGTATGATTTATCGATTTTATGTTTTCTTGAATAAAATCTTAACGCTACCCTTAAATTCAATAAAATTCAGTACATAGATGTCTATTCATAAGATTAATCTATGCTGAAAGTTTCATAAAGATTGAATAATATTTAGCGAAGTTATAGCGGTTTGAATTTTCCTGTATTACTATGGAACAATATGCGCTGAGTGTATTACTATGGCAACATATGGCTATGGAACAACATGCGCTTTTTACCGACTCAGACACTACAGTTTTGCTAGGATTTGCATGAAAGTTTCAGGAATGATAGGTGTCATGCGTATCTTTGAGAATCGGTTCAGCTAGTAGGATCAGTAATCGTAAAACAAGATAGTGGCTGTTTTAAATGCGAAGATTGAATAATTTGGAGTTATTTTTTCCCAACTTCAACGTTTAAGGTGCATGCTTTGAACACTTGATTCAATTGAATGAATGACTGAAGATGAGTACCTACAATTAATGCTCATAAATGAAATAAGTCAAGGAGGTGGGAGAGAGCTCCTAGCAAAAGGGCTTTGTAACCATTCTAGGATTCGAAAAAATTGGCCATGAATCGATGATAACAGCACAGGAGAGTGGCCCCTGAAAAAAAATTCATCAAACGTAGCTGATATGAGTATGAAATGAAAGTTTTCATGGGAGCTTTTCAAAACAGTTCTTAAACTGTCAGTTTTTGCTTCAGTGGGGGCACAGGGGGGAAATACATGAAAAATGTGTTTCCTCCGTCGCGGGTGGACATCTGAAATAATTATCAAGGGAGATATTTATGATTTATCAAAGTCGAAATTCATTGAACTTTGTTAAAAATAGTATGATCTTCGCATTTCATATTTTCTCCAATAATATCGTCTTTGACATGTTTCTTGATTTGATTCGATCTGGTGACTGCATTTTGTAAATTGAATACAAAACCCTTCTGATATGAGCGTAGGTCTGTTTACCCAACTTGTTTTATATGCGATAAAATTCACTTAATCGTGTTGATTGCTTGATGATGCAGATTGTGGTATGATTCCTCGACTCCGAAATTTTTGATGAGTTCCGTTTTCAGCTGCTCCCAGTTTGGATTCGCTCCCAACATTCTTATAACTTGCAGAACTGGTTCTTGGATTTTGTTGAGAATGTACCTGTTGTACACATACTCCTGTTAAGGTGCACTTTCCCGGAACATGGGAAGTATAAGCTCCACTTCCCGGATGAAAGAAAATAAATCGTAATTTCTGTTGCCACAAAACTCCTTCATTGCTGCTGCTTCTTTAACCAGCTCAGTAGCAGAGATGCTGATTTTTGATTCACTAGATTGGCCATTTTTGATTTGGTTATTTATTTTTTTAGGGTATTGTCAAATTATTTCACAATACCCTACTAAAATCGCGTCCTGTCTGTCCGTCCGTCCGTCCGTCCGTCCGTCCGTCCGTCCGTGTGTCACACCACTTTTTCTCGCAAACTACATAAAGTAGAAACATAAGATTTTGTAATTAGGTGCGAAGTGACTCCCTCTTCAAAGTTTCACCACGAAAAAAAGTATAAGGTCTTTAAGGGGGGTCTCCCCATATAGGGGAGATGCCCATGAAAAAAATTTTTTTATCGCATGTAGGCAATATGGGTATCAAATGAAAGGTCTTAATGAGAACTTATCGAAACAGGTCTTAAAATGACAAATTTTACTTTGAGGGGTGCAGGGGAAGGGGAAATGTACGAAAATTTTGTGCTCCCCCGCCCCCTCGTGTTTGGACACCTTTGACCCGAAAAATCTGAAAAAAAAAATCATGAATGTAGGCATATATGAGTACAACAACAACAAATGCATGAGAAGCCGAAATCCACTCAACTTTGTTAGTAATAGCATGATTTATCGATTTTATGTTTTCTAGAATAAAATATTAACGGTGCACTTGAATTTAATAAAATTCAGTACACAGATGACTAATCTGCCTTGAAAGTTTCATAAAGATTGAATGATATTTATCGAAGTTAGAGCGATTTGAATTTTCCTGTATTACTATGGAACAATGCGAGGTGTGTTCAAAAAGTATCACGAATTTTGAATTTTCGCGGGTTACGTATATTCGAATTTCGATTTTTTTGTGGCGTTATGTTGGTACTCATGTCTGTCACTTATGCCGACAAGCTCGGCCATTTTGAATGTTCACTTGATTGGTGATAGCTGCTTTACTTGCACGTGTTTTCAATCGTCTTCGATTTTTACTTATTCAAAAAAATGGATCAAAGAACGTGTATCAAATTTTGTGTGAAAAACGAAATTAAGTGCGCGGATGCATTACGAATGTTGACTGTGGCATACGGAGAAGCTACCTTGGACCGAAGCAACGGGTATCGGTGGTACAAAATGTTTTTAGAAGGCCGAGAAGATGTGAACGACGAAGAGCGTGCCGGACGCCCGAGCACTTCAACAACAGACGAAAAAATTAATGAAGTGGAGAAAATGGTATTGGCCAATCGTCGAATCACCGTTAGAAAAGTTGCTGAGGACCTAAACATATCGATTGGCTCGTGCCATTCGATTTTTATCAACGATTTGGGCATGAGACGGGTCGCCGCGAAATTCGTACCAAAATTGCTCAATTGCGACCAAAAACAGCAACGCATGAACATTGCTAATGAGATGTTAAACTCTGTCCGCAACGGACCGAATTTGCTCCAGATGGTCATAACTGGTGACGAATCGTGGGTTTATGGTTATGACGTGGAAACCAAAGCTCAATTATCTCAATGGAAGCTGCCGCATGAACCAAGACCGAAAAAAGCGCGCCAAGTTCGGTCGAATGTGAAAGTTTTGCTGACAGTTTTCTTCGATTGCAGGGACGTGGTGCATCATGAGTTCTTGCCACAGGGAAGAACGGTCAATAAGGAATATTACCTGCAAGTTATGCGCAATTTGCGCGAAGCAATCCGCCAGAAACGCCCGGATTTGTGGGAGAACAAAAATTGGCTTTTGCACCACGATAACGCCCCTGCTCACACATCGTTGCTTGTGCGCGACTTTTTGGCCAAAAACAACACACTAATGATGCCGCAGCCACCGTATTCCCCAGATCTGGCCCCCTGTGACTTTTTCTTGTTTCCTAAACTGAAGAGGCCCATGAAAGGACGACGTTACGCTACGCTTGACGAGATAAAGACGGCATCGAAGGAGGAGCTGAACAAGATTAAAAAAAAAATGATTTTTTGAAGTGCTTCGAAGTTGGAAAAACCGTTGGCACAAGTGTATAATATCTCATGGGAATTACTTTGAAGGGGACAAAATAGATATTCATGAATAAATAAATAATTTTTGAAAAAAAAAACAAAATTCGCGATATTTTTTGAACACACCTCGTATACCTCTGGCTATGGAACAATATGCGCTTTTTACCGACTCAGATACTACAGCTTTGCTAGGATTTGCATGAAAATTTCAGGAATGATAGGTATCATGAATATCTTTGATAATTGGCTCAGTTAGTGTTATTAGTAATCGTCAAGCAAAATAGTGGCTGTTTTAAATGAGAAGATTGAATATTTTTGAGTTATTTTGCCTCAACTTCAACGTTTAAGGCGCATGCTTTTGACACTTGATTCAATTTAACGAATGACCAAAGATAAGAATCTACATGTCAAGGAAGCAGGAGAGAGCTCCTAGCAAAAGGGCTTTGTAACCATTCTAGGATTCGAAAAAATGGCCATGAATCGATGATTACAGTACAGGGGAGAGGCCGCTGAAAAAAATTTTATCAAAGGTAGCCGATATGAATATCAAATGAATGTTCTTCATAAGAGCTTTTCAAAACAGTACTTGAACTGACAATTTTTCCTTCACAAGGCCAACAAATACCTTAGAAGTCGAAATTCGATCAAATTTGTTAATAATAGTACATTTTATAAACTTTGCTTTTTTGTCTATAAAATCAAGATGGGACACTTAAATTTTCCAAAATCTATATTTTAAATTTTCTGAAAGTAATTGTATATGGTACGAAAATTTCACAATAATTGAACAATAAACAGCTAAGTTATAGCCGATTGAATATTTAACAATTACAACAACATTAACACGTGATACTAGGGAGACACATGCTTGCAACGGACCTAAACGCTACAAATATGTAAGAAATTGATAAAAATTGTATAAACGGCTTGAAATATTGATGTGTTATCATGACTAGTCAAGCGATGCGGTCAACACACTTGAAACAAAATGGTAGCGAGTTTAAAATCATAATACCCATAATAATTATTCGAACTCAATAAATGGAATCTGTATATTAGTTGAGTTTTGATATGCAGAATATATCGTTTGATTTACTAATTGTTTTACAATACCCTTCTTTTTGGTTTTGGTACCAAGGGACCTTTATTAGCTACCTCTAAAGGGCATGAGTGAATTCTCGGAAAATTCAGCTCAAGGCAATGCTAGTCTTCTATTATGCATTTTTTAAAAGCACTGGTTAAGTTTATGGTACCAAGAGCCTTTGTTAACTACCTCCTTCTATAGAAAGGGTAGAAGCAAATTCTTGGAAAATTCTGCTCTAAGCAATGCAAGCCTTTTTGATTAGAACGTGTCACATTTATTCGAGTTTTTTTTTTCACTAAGTCAATCTTTTGATTGACTGCGTACCGACTGCGCCACTTATACGAGGTGTGTTCAAAAAGTATCACGAATTTTGAATTTTCGCGGGTTACGTATATTCGAATTTCGATTTTTTTGTGGTGTTATGTTGGTACTCGTGTCTATCACTTATGCCGACAAGCTCGGCAATTTTGAATGTTAACTTAATTGGTGATAGCTGCTTTACTTGCACGTGTTTTCAATCGTCTTCGATTTTTACTTATTCAAAAAAATTGGATCAAAGAACGTGTATCAAATTTTGTGTGAAAAACGAAATTAAGTGCGCGGATGCATTCCGAATGTTGACTCTGGCATACGGAGAAGCTACCTTGGACCGAAGCAACGTTTATTGGTGGTACGAAATGTTTTAGAAGGCCGAGAAGATGTGAACGACGAAGAGCGTGCCGGACGCCCGAGCACTTCAACAACAGACGAAAAAATTAATGAAGTGGAGAAAATGGTATTGGCCAATCGTCGAATCACCATTAGAGAAGTTGCTGAGGACCTAAACATATCGATTAGCTCGTGCCATTCGATTTTTATCAACGATTTGGGCATGAGACGGGTCGCCGCGAAATTCGTACCAAAATTGCTCAATTGCGACCAAAAACAGCAACGCATGAACATTGCTAATGAGATGTTAAACTCTGTCCGCGACGGACCGAATTTGCTCCAGATGGTCATAACTGGTGACGAATCGTGGGTTTATGGTTATGACGTGGAAACCAAAGCTCAATCATCTCAATGGAAGCTGCCGCATGAACCAAGACCGAAAAAAGCGCGCCAAGTTCGGTCGAAAGTGAAAGTTTTGCTGACAGTTTTCTTCGATTGCAGGGGCGTGGTGCATCATGAGTTCTTGCCACAGGGAAGAACGGTCAATAAGGAATATTACCTGCAAGTTATGCGCAATTTGCGCGAAGCAATCCGCCAGAAACGCCCGGATTTGTGGGAGAACAAAATTTGGCTTTTGCACCACGATAACGCCCCTGCTCACACATCGTTGCTTGTGCGCGACTTTTTGGCCAAAAACAACACACTAATGATGCCGCAGCCACCGTATTCCCCAGATCTGGCCCCCTGTGACTTTTTCTTGTTTCCTAAACTGAAGAGGCCCATGAAAGGACGACGTTACGCTACGCTTGACGAGATAAAGACGGCATCGAAGGAGGAGCTGAACAAGATTAAAAAAAATGATTTTTTGAAGTGCTTCGAAGTTGGAAAAACCGTTGGCACAAGTGTATAATATCTCATTGGGATTACTTTGAAGGGGACAAAATAGATATTCATGAATAAATAAATAATTTTTGAAAAAAAACTAAATTCGCGATATTTTTTGAACACACCTCGTATATAGAACAATTAATCAATTTAAAAAAAAAAAAACTTTTTAAAAAGTTTAATTATTTGATTTTATTCATCACGGTTTGAGTTACATTATTTAACTGACTTAATTCTATCTTACTTATTAACATTACACTTCGACTTCTACAAAATGACCTACATTCTAAAATAATGCTAACTGCTATTGGTAAGCACTTTTGCAATTGATTGGCAATCGAAGAAATGTGATTGCAATGTTGTGGTAATTTTGCAATTGCAAGAATGCTTACTTTGACGGAATTGGTTTTAATTGTACCAACGAACTAGGTCAATCATTTTACTGGAAGTTCGTTCGCACTTGGGGTCAACTCAACATTGAATGTTTTATTTGGAGATGACGGCATCGATCATTTCCTCAATTAGCGGAGGTAGTTGCATCGATGACGTCACTCGCGCGTAACAGTCTCCTTTTATAACGAAGTAGCCCTTTTTATTTTTTTAATCAAAGATACTCGAATGGGGCATCAGATAAAAGGTCTTGACTAGAACTTTTAGAATTTGAAACGAAAAAGTCATTTGATGTATCAGGAGGTCCAAAGGGAGACAAAATATACAAAAATGTGTGTTCCCCCTCACGGAGATTGGTCTTTATAAGTGTAAGGGATACAAATACTTCAGATATCAAAATTATTAATAATAATAATAAGATTTGTCTATTTTACATTTTCCCTCACAAACTCAAAACAGTACATTTGAACTTCTTAAAATTTTACAGTCTGGTGTATTGATATAAGGTCCTTGCGTTTCCTAGAGTTTCGTTCAAATCCCATCATAACCAAGCGACATTGCAATCGCATGGAACTATCACAACAGTAACACGTGTTGATGATTGATGCATATTTCAAATCGACCTAGGCACTCGCATTTTTTTCGGATTTTCATGAAAATTTAAGGAATAGCGTTCAACTTGAGTGTATTCAATTGGCTAAGCATTCAGAAAAATGATTGGAGCTGGAGCTAAATGGATGCTGTAATGTGCTTATGAAAGAAATTCAACATATTTTGGATAAATTTGAACGATTTCTTGTGCAAGTATTAGATAAATAATTCAAATCAGTGGTTCATGCTATCAGAAAATTTGTTTCTCCTTTCCGGTAGGAGCACTCTACTATCTACTCAACTTGTTACAAGTTCTTAAAAAGGGTTTCATTAAATAACAAAAGGACATTGAATTTTTTTCCCCCAAAAGGAGTCAATAAAATATCAAGATAAGAAAAAAGCCTAAAGCTAGCAATATTTGCATCGAAGCGTGAAGGGTGAGAGGAAATGTATTAAAAACGTGAAATCCTTAAAAATGTGAAAAATCATGCAGGCATTTCTTAACAAGTTGAACACAAAAAAATCTTATATGTCAAAGCTCACTCGACTTTGTCATTCATAATTTGAATCGTAAACCTTCCATCTTCCATAGTAAAGTGGTATGGGTACCATTAAATTCGATTTCAATAAAATCAAATTGTATTTGTGGGAGATATGCATAGCTGTTTGAATTTTCGAACAATACAACAATAACAAACAAATTTTTTACTAATAACCTTGCCATCTAATCAAACAAAACGGATTCTTTTATACCACTCCAAAAATTTTCAGATAAGACAAGATTATTTTCTTTGGTGTTACACAAAGCCTCTGATATTCAAGGATAAGCCAGCTTCAATCGAAATTTTGAAACCCAACATTTTCATCTTCTTCGTAGCACTACAGCCCCTCTCGGGCCTTCGCTTCCAGCAAATAGCGCCTCCAACTTTTTCGGTCCATTGACCACGTCCTCTAATTTCAAAATCCGAGCAGCGATTAACTGTCTTCGTCGACTGAGCAGACCAGCGTTTCCTCGGTTTCTCCACTGGTCTCCAGCCTTCAGTTCTCCAAACGAATACTTTTTTAGGAATCCGGTGTTTGTTCATACGATTCATGTGGCCAGCCTATTGCAGCTTCGGCAGTATAACAATCGATGAGACCTTCGCCTCGTCAAAAATTCCATACAGCTCATGGTTCTATCGGATTCACCATTGGCCCCCAACTAACTTCACTCCGATTATTCGTCTCAGGACCCGTCGCTCAAAGGCATTCAATATATTTGCGGGTTTTTCGGTCTTATCACAGATTTGTATACTTGAAGCTTTATTTTCCTTTGTATGCAACTGGTTTTCAAGATAGTCAGAACTGAATAAAATATTTTATTTGCGAGCTGTATCGTTTAGCGTATTTCGTCTCTTTCATTACTGGTTCTTGTTATTTCAGCGCCTAAATACACATTTTCTATACCGTGATCGCCAAATGTAATATTTTCTGTACGTGAGGTATTTTTCCTTGACTGCGTCATTAGATTGGTTTTATTTTCATTGATTTGTAACCCTATTAGTTTTGCTTAGCTGTTGAGTTCCAGGAAGAGTTCTTTGGCACTTGTTAATGATTGTGGCAAAATTTTGATCTCGTTTGCATAGGCTGCCACTTGGCAACATTACTCATGTCTTTCGCGAGATACCGGTCACTATGCTGGAATGCATCCCCCGAAATCGGACCCTCAGGATGGACCATTTAAAGCGTAGTCGTGGTCAGCATTTAAGCAAGATAATCTTTAAAAAAGTCATAGATTGTTCTTTCGAGTTACAATAAAGTTTTTACTGTAGAATTCAATTTTATGCTTTTTATTTGAAATTAAAAATTGAACCTAATAATGAATCACCATATATAAGCTATCTTGCAGTTAAAATGGAGTAACAATGGTTGTTTGTGTCAACCAAGTATTAGATGTAAGATAAACAGGGGATGGTTGAAACGTTTTTAACAAAATTGCTCCCTGGGACAACGTTTTTAACCTTGTTTATTTGAAAACCTGCTTAAATTAAACCTCAAGAGCTGAATGCTATGCCAACAAAGTCTCATTGCACTTCAACTTGAGTCGATTCGAGTGAGATATGTGGGCTCCAGTTAGCCCGTCGTAGAGGGACGTTAGGTGCAATTAGCTCATCCGACGGTAAAATCGCTGCCCCACTGGATTCACCGAGCAACTTTGTGACAGCCGAAATATAACATGTAGACTATGGAACAGCAAAAATACGAAGCAGAATTCTACTCAGATATTATTTTTTTTCTCTGTTTTGACGATCTTGAAAACCAGCTACATACACAGAAGAACAAAGCTCCTACAAACCTATGATAGAACTTGTGCTACGGTTGTGAAACATGAAGCGTCATCCAAGCTTCCCCTAATATATCAAAAACATTTGAAAGGTGGCTCCTTAAATGAATAACGGGAATGAGATCTATTTACAGTTGTATGAAGTATATATTTGACGAGCAGGTAGCCTTCACAATAATAAAATTATGAAATCTACAATGAACGGGACACGTGATACGTACTGTCAAGCAACAGATACTTTACAAAGGTATACGTTGGAAAACTGTGGGACATAGAGGAATCGCAAGTCTAACTCTGCCAATCAATTAAGTATATCACTACTCTGTTTCAAAACTTGGAGGACACGGCCGATGCACCAAGATAACTGGAGGTGCTGCCTAAGGGAGGCCTAGAGAGTGAGGGGCTGTAGTGCTGCAACGGCAATGGTGATGAAAAAAATAGCTTTTAAATCAAATTATCTCTACTAAATATTGACAGATTGGTGCACACATAGATTCCTTATATTGGAAAAAATTTCATAAAATTAAGTAAACATGTTTTTAAATTCGCCGCTACTTTGTTTAAAATATGTTGAACTGATTGAGTTTATATATTATATATATATATATATATATATATATATATATATATATATATATATATATATATATATATATTTAAATGTATATTTATATATATACATATATATATATATATATATATATATATATATATATATATAGATACACATATATATATATATATATATATATATATATATATATATATATATATATATACATATATATGTGTATATATATATATATATATATATATGCATATATTTATATGTATATATATGCATATATATGCAGGGTGGGAAAAATAGTAAGTTCTTTTTAAATTACATATTATTTTGAAACTGATAGCTGTTTCCCACTGCTGAGAAGCCAATCCATCCTCAGCGAGTGACAGTGTGGTGTGGATTCTGGAGTGGTGGCATCATTGGGCCGTTTGTCTTTGAAAATGAGGCTGGAAATGCTGTTTCGGTCAACGCGGAGCACTACAAAGGCATGATAACTGACTTTTTGTGACCGAAGATTGAGGATTTGGCCTTGACTGACCTTTGGTTTCAACAGAATGGCGCGCCATGCCATTAAACTCATCAGACAATCGATCTTTTGCGCACATAACTCGGAAATCATGTAATCAGCTGACTTGGCGATGTTAATTGGCCGCCTCGAAACTGCGATTTGGCACTGTTGGACTTCTTTCGATCGATGTTATGCGGAAAATCCACAAACGATTGAAGCACTGAAATTGAATATTCGACAAAACATTGCTCAGATAGGAGCCGAAACCATCAGTAACGACTTAGAAAATTGGGCAGAGAGGATGGTCTACTATCACGCCAGCCGTGATAGCCATATGAAAAAAATTGTATTTCGCACCTAACGGGTAGGTTTGGTCTTGCAAATGAAGTCAAAATATAAGAAAAAAATATCATTTTTGTTCATTATATTGCATTTTTTAAAAGAAACTTATATATATATATATATATATATATATATATATATATATATATATATATATATATATATTATATATATATATATACATATATAGAGGCATTCGTGAATGGTATTCCTTAATAATATTCGGCTATACTTTACTAGACTTAAGTAAAGCAGAGTGTTGATGCTTTCAGTTTTGGCGCTTTAGATGTTTAAGTTTCCCCTCATTATTATTATTATTTAAAACAAGTATAAATTTGTTGTGTTTTGATTTTATGCATTACTGGTGTCCGTATATTGTGAGTTGAGTAAAAAAAACTTGTCAGCCATGAGCAGCTAAGAAGAAAAATTGATGATATGATTCCTGAAGTAATGCCAGTGAGGGTCATATAACTAAATAAAAATTAATTACTTAGGACTTACTATTTCAAGGAAACTTGCGGTGGTTATCAATGAAAAATCATCAGATGTAAATGTCGATAATTTAGCCGACAAATAGATTAACTAACTTTATTGAAATTTCATTTTGTTGTTATTTTTTACAATTTTCATTGAGCTTAGTACTATACGCTAAGTAAATAAAATGCCACATATTGAAAAGAAATTATTAATACCATCCATGAAAATTTATTGCGATTAACTAAACCTTCATAGACCCGTGGTCAAAAACTTATCTTAAATAACAAGTGGGCTGCAAATGTACCTCGAAATTTTTTTAGTTTATTATCAGTTTTTTAAATATTATATTTAATGAATATTAAAACTAAATACTTTTTGGTTATAAAAATATATATATTCACATATAACTAAACACATTTTGTAAAAATAGTATGCTCGTAAAATGATTATAATAAAAAAAATTTAGGAAACAGTAATCTGAAGTAGAAACAGGAATCTGTGACATTTTAAATAATGATTTGACTTTTACACTTGATACAAACTATTATATTTATTGAATACTCTGCACATACGTCCTGATTGAATCGAAAACAAAACTTTCGAGATTTGCTATCTTTACTTCTGTCGCATAAGAAACATCGCTGCTGTCTTCTAATAACGGGAACAGTTTGTTCGGTCCTTACGTTGGACTCTGGCTAAATGGTTAACATTGATTGTTTTATATTGGAGTGTAATGACTTATTATTTTGGTACCTGCGAATTATATTTTTTCTAATTAATTCTTGGCCCAAATCCAAAAAAACATTCGTCTTCTATACAAACGATTTTGTTTCCAATCTGGATTTTTCAACACCCAAAGTTCATAGACATTGATGCCATCGGTCACTGATTACTTTTTCTTTGTGTCGTAAATTCTTTTTCCAATTTAGCAGTTGTATCCATTGCACCCTTTGATTTATTGTAGTGTAACATAATATCTGGTTTGTAATCAGTTTCCTCTCCGCTTATTTTGTGATCGTTATCTTCTTTCGATAAAAGAATAACTGCTACATTTTTCTTTGGAACGTAAGAAACTAAGGTTTTATTTTCCATAATAGCAAACATGCTTAAAAAGTCCTTCTTATATCTTGCTGGAAGTAGTTCTTACGGGATATAAGGTTTATTTTTACGCAGTGTACTACACAAGGTAATGTTTTTATTTAAAAGCTTATTGACTAACTCAATACTGGTAAAGAAAGTTATCAGTAGTTATTCCATATCCTGTAGATAAATGATTATCAGGCTCACCACTACCCTTTCTCCTTGACCTCTTGCTGGTTTATTTCCTTCTTTGCCTTAAATTATTCTATAATAAAATATTTGCATTTTTTACATGAAATAAATTACAATCAGCCAAAGCCCAAATTTTCAAGCCGTACGTGTCCGGCTTACTTTAAATGTAAACCCGAAAAGAAGTCAGAATAGAACTAACTGCTCATTCACATTCAAATGTTCAGATGGATTTAAAGATTTCTTGCAATTTGAATCAAAGCTATCAAAATCATATCTGATTGGAACAAATTTATCAGTGCATTTTCTTTCTTCCCTTGTTTCAAAACTGTCAAATCTTAGAAAGCACATAATCTATTGGAATCTATTGCGGGACAATGTAGACAATATATAGACTGTTGCGGGACAATGTAGACTATACTAGAGCTCAACATAAAGTTGGATCTTGGCTCCATAGTACACATATTCGCTCTTTAGTAGCGGGTCAGGCTACAAAAATAATTAGCAAACCAATAAATGCTTCCAGTCCTTCTTGCGCAAAAGGAGAAAAGGTTTTCCCATTTCTTGTATAATATAATACTGCTTTTTTATTTGTCTTTGGTCAATTTATATCCATAATATCTTGTGAAAAATTCTTTGATGGTGGAAAATTGGGAATTATATCTAGTCAAACCTGCTGAGAGTTTTTGAATATTGCAATTTCTTTCCTTTATCCTCATAGTAGGTGAAACTTTTGCCCACACACTATCATCTATAGACGTATAAGTTGGATTATCAGCATATAATTTTACTGATGGGCCTACTATATCTGTAGAATCTGTCAACTCTTTTTCACTATCACTATCATAACCTTGCAAAACACAATTTACCTCATTGATTTTAGTCATTATATCAGTCTCTTTGATATCACTTGAACCATCCTCTAGTGCCAATAACGCCAATAGTTCTTCGTCAGTTAGCTTATTTTCATTTCAAAACTTCCGTGGTTTACTCATTTTTACAAGCGCCTAGAAGCTCGACATTCACTGCATACGTAACTAAGCACACTAAAATTTCAATGAGATAAGCACGTGACGTTGACGCCGAAAAACGGGGAATCCCCATGTTTGAGCGATTTGGGGTTCATTTATACTTCAGCTGGTTTTCAACGCATGCGAAATATACATATACCTGTCTTTACATACCGAGCGGGATGCTGCTGGACCCCAAGGAACAAAATTCCCGATAGTTTGTTGCAATAAATAGCCATTTATTAAAACTTTTTTCTACCAAATTACGAATATATTTAAGAAACATTGCTGAAAAGAAGTTAATGGCAACTGCACCCCGCTTGGCAACCACACCCCGCTTGGCAACTGTACCCTGCTGGGATTTATGAAGGTTAATTTGCCATCAAAGTCCAAAACAATAATAAATCGCAGGGCATCGATGAGATTCCAGTAGAATTCATTAAATATGGTGGCAGCAGTGCTCGCTCACAAAGCTATCGACAAAGTCATCCAACGTACTTGGCAACAAAAACATATGCCAAATGAGTGGAGTCAATCAATTATATTCTCTATTCACAACAAAAGTAACAAACTACAGCACGATAACTATAGAGGCATATCCCTATCGTACAAAATATTTTCAAAGATCTTAGAAAATATAATCAGATCATATGCTAACAATGTTATTAAGGAGTGTCAAGGTGGCTTCACAGTAGGTAGATCGATGATAGACACATTGCTTAAAGTCAAGAAGCCACTTGAGAAGTGCTGGTAGTTCAACACAAACGAACACCAAATTTTCCTTAACTTTACGCCAGCGTAGGAAAGAATTGATCATAACGTACTGTACCAACTAATGTTTCGCTTCGGTATCCGAATTAAATTAGTCTATCTTACCAAAATGACAATGATGTCAACAATGTCGGCATAAATAATCACCTCACTAACGCCTTTGACACAAATATCGCACTAAAGTAGGGAGATGAGCTGGCTACATTGTTATTCAAATTTGGCTCTGGAATATGTCATAAGAAAGCTAGCTGTCGGCACAAAAGATATGTCATTATAAAAGTCAAGCCAAGTGGTAGCCTATGTGGATGACATTGACATTTTGCTACGGTTGTTAGCAACTACCCAAGAACTTTGTTGAGGCTCGACAGCGAAACAAAACTAGTAGGGCTACAAATCAATGAACATAAAACAAAGTTTGTAACGCAGTCGACGTAAAATTTTTCAAATGCACAAAATATCACACTGGGTGAATATAACACTGATTATGTAGGCAAATTTATGTATTTTGGCATCAAAATAACGAGAACCGAAAATAAATTGGACGGAATACGCTGAAGAATACAGCTCGCAAATAAAATATGTTATTCAATTTTGACGGACTTTGAAAACCAGCTGCATGCACAGAAAAATAAAGCTCTAAGTAAACAAATCTGGGATACGATCTGTAATGTGTTATAGTTGTGAACCATTGACCTTAACCTTAGCATCAGCAAATATATTGAAGGCTTTCGAAAAGCAGAACCTGAGGCAAATAATTGGAGCGAAGCTATATGGGGACCATTGGTGCATTCCATACAAACATCAATCAAAGCCTTTATATGTAGCAGTGAGCAAAGAGAACTCAAATGGCTATATCATCTTAAAAATGATTCGAAACGTAAACAGTAGAAACACCTTTCCTAGTATTGTATTAAAGTTCATTTCAATGGTAGATGGGTCACTGGAAATTATGTGGAATTACAAATCCTACTTTTAATAACATAGTTGAGTGAATTCCAACTTCTAATGTATTTCTTATTATTGTGCTCATTACAATCCACCTCCATGGTTCTTTTCCCTTGTAAAGGTAGCCTATTATCATAAGATAGTTTTTAATAATGTCAATCAAGAATAAATAACGTGCACTTCGAATTCTGATGAAGGGGAAGAATTTGACGTGGTCATCATCTTGTTTGAAAATCAATGATTCTCAAAGCTTATCATGATGCATATCCACTGAAACTTCCATGCCAATCCTAATAAACCACCACGCATTATTGTTGGTTTAATACAAGAAAATTCAAATTACTATAGCTTTGTTAAATGACATTCAATCATTCTATATTTTCAGGGATGAATTAAAGATATCAAATTTCATTGAATTTAAGGTTAACATTACGATTTTATTCAACAATTAAATATTGACAAATTATACTATTATTAGCAAAGTTTAATGAGTCTCGCCTCGATCGACTCGATCAAGCACATAAGCTTCGTGGTGTGCTTCCAGCGAAGTAAAGCCACAGAGAGAGAAAGAGAGCCAGAAGATGAAACAAAAGCTCTCCCTCACTCAATTTAACCAGTTTTGTCCTAAAAATCTACAAACGAGACCGAGAGTAAGAGCTTCTGTGGAATGGGAGCTCACACGTTACATATTCTGCAAATTTCGGCGAAATATGGAACAAATTCTCGTTTCGCGACCATATATAAACACTTGATGGAGTACTGAAGAGCAGTCTGTGTTCGAGTCCAAAAGAGAGCGTGCTACCTGTTCTTTAATTGTACGAGTAATTGCGCGATTGAAGTTTACAACGGAGTTACAGCAATAGTGATCAACGAAATGGTGAGGGATGAGGTGTTGGCTTGAGCCGCGATCCTCAATCGGCCTTTTTGCGTTCTGCGCCATGTGGCCACCCCTATCCATTGGCTCGTATAACTGATCCCCTCTACGGACTGGCGCTCACCTGTGAACTGTGACAAGAGAAAGGAAAAGCGGTTCACTCAATATTAATAAGAGATGTGACAATTGAGTAATGAGACTGATTCCATGAAAACCATATATTTAAAAATTATTCTACAACTCTGCCATCCCCTCTAAAGTAGTCCCCTTAGGCAGCTATATAACAATTTCAGTGTATTTTCCATGCTTCGTAACATTTCTGGAATGCTTCGCCTGGGATGTCCATGAGTACCCTCGTCACGGCCGCCTGCATGTCCGTAGTCGACTCAAAACGGGCTCCTCTGACGATCGATTTTGTTCTAGGGAACAAAGAAAGTCACTGGATGACATATCGGGCAAATAAGGCAGCTGCTGCAACACGTCGATCCTTTCAGAGGCCAAATACTGGGACAAACTGAAGGCGGTGTGGCACAGCGCGTTATCCAGATGAAGGACCCACAACTTTTTCATCCCGAAATTGTCGGTTAAAATTTGTCTGACTGTTTCACGGTTTACACCCAGTTCCGAGGTCAACATTCGAACTGTTAAACGCCGATCTTCATGGACTAGGGCGCGCATACGCTACACATTCATGGTAGTCTGCACGTCGACTGGTATCTCACTCCGTGCATCGTCTTTCACGCTTTCACGCCCCTCTTTAAACTCTTTTTGCCATCGAAACACCTTGGCATTACTTAGAGCACTATCACCATGATCTTTAACAATAAAATTAGTCTCATGACTTACTTGTCACACCTTGTATAATTTTTCAATTACTTAATACGTGTAATTTATAAATGTTTCAACAAAGTGAACAGTAAAATAAAATAATTAATAAAGTTAACGCTCGTCTTTGGGGTTCTAGTTTAGAATGATAGAGTAGCAGGTAAGTGTCGTACAGCGAGATCTCTTCCCGGGAGCCTTGATGATGTATATAGGATACATATCAAATCGAGCTCCCAGTTCATACCAGTATACACGGGGTATACTGGCTACGTATCTTAGGTATGGCTTTTATAATTCCGGAGCGAAATTGCTTGTCATAGAACAGAAACGGACGGACAGACGAACACATGATGTGATTATAATAGTGTTTTGTAAGTGGTATAATATATACTTATATTAATAAATATATGTATATATATATATATATATGCATGCATATATATATATATATATATATATATATATATATATATATATATATATATATATATATATATATATACATATATATATATGTATATATATATATATATATATATATATATATATATAGATGCATATATATATATATATATATATATATATATATATATATATATATATATATATATATTATATATATACATATAAATAAATAAATAAATAAATAAATATATATATATATATATATATATATATATATATATATATATATATATATATATATATGTATATAGAGAGAGAGAGAGAGAGAAACTGATAATTTACTGGCCTATGGAAGTCAGTTTATTACAAACAAGTTGAAGTCGGAGGAGAGTGCTCCTACCAGAAGGGTATTGTAAAACAATTAGTAAATCAAACAATATATTCTGCACATCAAAACTTAGCTTATATACAAATTCCATAAATTGAGTTCGAAAAATTATTATGGTTATTATGATTTTAAACTTGCCGCCATTTGGTTTCAAGTGTTTTGAACCCGTCGATTAATTAGTCATGATAACACATCAATATTATAAACCATTTCTAAAATTTTTATCATGTAGGAGATATTTGTGGTGTCTAGGTCCGTCGCATTTGTGGTGTCTAGGTCCGTTGTATCTCCCTAGTATCACGTGTTAATATTCTTGTAATTGTTAAATATTCAATCGGCTGTAACTTAGCTGTTTATCGTTCGATTGTTGTGAAATTTTCAAAACACGCACAAGTGCTTTTTAAAAACTTAAATTGTAGGTTTTGGGAAATTTAAATGGCCCATCTTGATTTTATAGGCAAAAATGAAAAAATTTATAAAATGTACTATTTTTAACATTGTTGAGCGAATTCCGACTTCTGAGGTATTTGTTGCCCTTGTACTCCTAATGTCACACCTCTGTGATTTTTCGGATCAAAGGTGTCCAATCGCGAGGGGGGGCGGACACCAAATTTTCCTGCATTCCCCCTGCACCCCTTAAAGCAAAACAAAATTTCTTTTCGTGGTGAAACTTTGAAGAAGGCGTCACTTTGCCCCTCTTTACAAAATTTTATGTTTCTAGCTTATGTCGTTTGCGAGGAAAGTTGTGTGACACACGGACGGACGGACAGACAAGACGCGATTTTGGTAGTTTTACAATACCCTAAAAAAATTCTAAATATATTTTGCTTTTAGTTAAATCAACGAAGAAAGTATGGCTGACAAGCTTTAGAACAAAAATTTTCAACTTTGCAAGGCAATTTGCATCTGAATCATTTTTAATCTGTTGTAAAATAAACTAATAGATTTTCGTGCAAAAATATTAATACGAACATACATACATACATATACAACCAGTGTCAAAATTTTCAACAGCAAAACAAATTAAATTTGATGAGCTTAAGAAAATTCATCTATTACAATATTCTTTGTTTTTAGTTTAAGTTCCCTTTATTCTGTTTTCCTACACATTTTTCTTTGCTTTAACCGCGTTAACACCTACTCATACCAAGTTCCCCCTAATGACGCCCTCGCGGTGTAATGATGCAACATTCGGTAAATCTCCAAAGCCACCTCGATTCAAAATTTATTCACCAAAAGCCACTGGACTGGTTGTGTACCATTTATAGTTTATAACTGAAGCCACCAAAATAGCCATGCGAACAATATACGATGCCAGACACCACTGTTTTGCTGGAATGGAATGGAATATCCTTATGGCCTCATAACCATAGTCATAACCGTCGAGTAATAATATTCCAACTTTATTGACTGCAGATAATCATAAATTTTGAAGAAGCCAACACTACAAATTTTCGTAGTCGTGGTTGTAGTCCTTTTGAATTCTAGCCTTTCTTCGCTTCGTTTGCAAACTGTTTGGACAAGTCCTTTCATAATGTTCGGTTTTTCGTAAATCCTTTTGCACGTTGTTATTGCTTACTATCAGTACAGCCATATGGCGATAGTAAGGAGTCATTATAAGAATGAATGTTTAATCTTAACCCTTTGCCTAGTAACAAGAAAAAGACAAAATTTCTTATGACTCGGACCGCCTACTACATAATATTAAAAGAACTTAAACATTGTCATTTATTTGAAGAATGTGTATGAGGCCTGCAATTTACATATCAAAAGTGTTCTATACGCATTTTTCAGAGTTTTAGCGAGAAAAATGTGAAATTGATAAAACGCACGATTATTGTAAACATAGTTGACAAAATTTTGACTTCTAATATATCTTTTCCTAAAACACACGAGCACCAGTTTGTCGGAAATTTTCAGATTTTTTGATTTACTTTCTTTGAAGGTTTTTGTTAAAAAAAAAGTTTTAAAAATACACTATTGAAATCAGTTTATGTCTCTCCGTCCGTTGGTCTATTAGTATTTTCATCTATCTGCAAGTACGTCGTACCAAGTTTTTCTGAAGCTAGGAAAAGGTCGATATTTGCAAAAACTTTGAAAATTTTGAAGATTGTCCAGTGGAATACCAAATGAAAGATCTAAGTAAGGTTTTTAAATATTCGTTGTTGAAATTCCAATATCGATAATACGATAGACAGGGGACGCGAAAGAACACGCAAAAATTATGTTCCCTCCTCTCTCATGTGTCTAACAGAAGAACTAAAAAAATTATGGTTTCAATCAGTACATTAATGACGTTTACCTCAGAAGTCAAAGTTCGATCAACTTTGCTAATACAAGTAAGATTTATGAGCTTCACATTTTTCCAACAAAATTGGATACGTACGGTTGAATCCAATGAATTTTTAATATCAATATTGTTTAATGGAAATTTTCCTTTCTTGCTACTTTTATCAGAAATTTATCGTATTCAGTGAAGTAATAGCCATTTGAATTTTAATACCTTACAGCAATAACAACGTGTGAATTTCCTACTCTGTAGGCTTCGGATCAAACTATGTACTATATTATTGATCTGATCTTCTTGAAAACTTCGGTAATGATGGGCAACTTAGATATCTTAGAAGTGCTGAGTACATGATGGTACTTTCTATATTGCAGGAAAAATTGCGGCCACCCAAGTTAAAGTGGAAACTCGATCGAATACTCAACCCACAGCTTTTACAATTCCTCATCCCAAACACCACAACTAATTCGCAGTAAATGGTTTTGAGGTCTCACATTGTAAGCCCAAGATGGGTTCCCCAACGATGGGACTTAAAATGGCGAGAAATGCCAATAACCGCAAATACACTTACACCTCCTTTTTGGAGACTTAACTGGGTAAAGACGAGTCTTTCGTGGCTAATAATAGAACTGAACGCAATAGCCATGGCCCTGGAACTGAAGTTCGGTGACGGGCTAACTCTCCATCCCTGGAAAACACTAAATTGTCTTAAAACCTGCAACAGAGCTTCGAAATGGATCGGGCCTATGACAATGACCTTGCAACCGAAAACAGGACTATGGCATTGGATCCTGGAATTTCAAGTTACTCAACAATCCTGAAACGTTTATGGATCTTTTACAGCAGGTTAGTCAATATACCCATAAATTAAACATACTGGGAATCCAATATACGAACTGGACTAGAAGCGGTATTCAAGAAATGAGATCGCAAACAATATTCAAAAGTGGGAAGCCTGCTGGAAAGCGAGAGTTCAGAGTGGCCTTTGTTTTGGATGGGGAGTTCAAATTGTACGTTACTGATTTCAACGCAATCGTTGAGTGGTTGGGTGCGATCCGCGTAGAAACAAATTCTTAATTATTTGGCTGATACAGGTACATGCCTTGACTGCAAAAAAAGAATGAAGCTAATGTTCTGGTGTCACCTGAAGTGACTAGTTGATTCATTGCCTACAAAATACACAAAAATAAACTTGGGTGATTTCAACACTTAGGATGACAATGAGCTTTTTTCATCGGAGAATGACTCTGGGATAAAGCCTCCTCGATGAACAAATGACAATACCCAGCGCCTCATTAATTATGCATGTAGCAGAAATCTAGCCACAGGTTTGACGTGCTTCCACATCAACGCACACTTAAATTTAGCTGGGTATCAGCGGACGGTAACACACAAAACCACATTAATCACGTTCTAATCCAACAACGTTGGGCCTACTTGACGTTCGTACATAGCCAATTGTAACTCGGATCATAACTTGATAAAATTAACATTTCGATTCCATACTTCAAAGCCATATTCAGCAAAGATCAGTCCTCTAGAAAAACTTGACAGCAAAAAGCTTTAAACGGTGTCTGTCGCAAATAATTTCACGAAAACCCTCGACAACTAACTGACTCCCATCTTATCAGCTACCTCGCTTAAAACAAAACATGAGCTATGGGTGGAAGTGGAAGCATCAATTAAGACCACGGCAGAACAGATGATCGGACATCAAACCCGGTGCAAAAGAAATGATTGGTTCTATAATGAATGCCAAAGCACACTAGAACAAAGAATCAGGCATACAAATAATATTTAGGTAAGCAAACTAGGACAAAATGAGAACATTGTGAAATTTCCAAAGAATACTGGATAAGATAAGTATAACTGAAGAAAAAAAATTCGATTGCGACCATTTGAGAAGTATCAATGTAAGTCTAGGAAGCAGCAAAACAAGAAAAAATTACAATGTGGCAAAAAGCCTGAAATTATCACGCTCTGCCGCGATGACATCACTGGCATTATCGCTGATGAAAAAAAAATTAAAAAAACAATGGGCATCAGATTAGATTTCAAAAACTTCCTTAATCTGCCACATAGCTCGAGAGCCTTGGACCCTATAGATATTCCCGGAGAGCTGTCATGGTCTGAACAACTCTCTCTGCCAATCAAGGCCCAAAAGAATAATAACACGCTGGTCATTGTTGAGATTCCTGTAGAGCTCGTTGAATATGATCACAGTGGGATTCACAAAGCCATCCATAAAGTCACTCAGCACATTCGGCACCAAGAACATATGCCTACTGAGTGTAGCCAATCTATTATATCCCCTATCCACAAAAGGATGACAAGCCACAGTCCGAAAACTAAAGAGGCATATCACTTTGTGTTTGTGTGTATATTTTCAATGACCTTAGAACATAAAATCAGATCAGATGCCAACAATATTATTAGGGAGTACTAAGATGGCCTTAGAACAGGTAGATCGAGGATGGACTAATTGTTCACAGTCAAGCAAGGACTTGAGAAAAACTGAGGCTCAACGTATTTTAGATATACACCAAATCTACGTTGACTTTCAGCATGGATACGGTAGTACCAAATCATGTTTTTCTTTGGTACCCCAGCCAAATTGCTCCGTCTTATCAAAATGACAATGAGGTTGATGACCACCCCAGTCCGCATCAATAATCAGCTCGCTGGAGACTTTGACAGAAATCCTAGACCCAAGCTGTTAGATTGGATAACCTCATTGCTTTTCAATTTATCACTGGAATATACCACAATAAACCTACTGGCTGATACAAGAGGTACGTCAGTGTACAAGTCAAGCCAAGCAGTAGCCTATACAAATGATATCAACATTTTGTCACCATCAAAGAACTGTGCCTCAAACTTGACAGTAGCCAAAATATCACAGTTCATGCATACAAGATCAAAAACAGTGGTGAATTTGGGAATGTAGAACCAGAATGATGAGAGCAGGTAATAAAAGAAACAAAACATGCCGAAAATACAGCTTTCGCATTAAATGTCGGTTTTGACGATCTTGAAGACTGCCTTCACAAGAAAACAATCTCTAAGTACACAAATCTACGATAATACTTATGCTAAGCTATGAGTGTGAAACATGGATTCTAACTCAAGTATTTGCAAATAAATTGAATGCCTTCTAAAAACGTGTCCTTTTATATAGTTGGGAGGTGAATCTCATCTATGCACTGAGTATGGCATTCTCATGCTTGCAAATGACTGAACTATCCACTAAAAATTTAACCTGTCAACCTGAGAACCCAGCCTGGAACCGTTTGACACATTACTTCAGGCCAGGTCTCGTTTTGTCACGCCTTGACGTCTCCACAAGTTTGGGAGTCCCTCTTCTATTGGAGAGGGAGAGGAGAAGAAGAATTACCAGACAAGCAATCCTCCAGCCCTAACTACCCCGGTCGCTGTAAGTCCCTTTTATCTTTTAGGACTGCCTGAACATAATGTGACACATTATGGCATTTGTCAACCGATTCAAACATCACCGTGGCCTTATTTTCTGAAGTGAGTTCTTTTGTCTCCCTGTATAGATCCCATCGCAGTGTGTCCCATTTTGTGCAAGCGAAAATGTGTGGCAAGCATCTTCTTCTTTTCCTGGGCAGTACCGATAATAGGGGGACCGTGACTTACCAAACTTGTTCGGGTAGGACTGAAACTAACCGTGCTAGCTCAAAAGCTGGGTCAGATGAAAATCAACCTCACCATACCTTCGATTTGACCACAAGCTCACATCCAGGATGATCTGCGCAGTCCATCTTCCCTTCATGCAATTCACCCAAGACGACTACCAATTATTCAGTGAGCACTGCCTCTTCTCGCGGGCGATCGTCTTCTCCACGTCCTCACTTCAACGCAAGTTAATAGTGTTTTGCTTTCTAGCAAGGAGGGCAACAGTATTACGCCTGCAATAACTCCCATCACCGAATCAGAGACTGTCGGATATGAAGATGCAATCCTCAGTGCTTCTTTTCTCTTTACTTGTGCCAAGTGTTTTCTGGATACCTTCTTACTGAGAGCATCACGCCCATATTCTTCCTCCGTACAGTAGTATTAACAGTAGTTTTCCAGCGTATCCAGAATATTCACCTGTCTAGCAGAGTTGGAGGCATTTGTGACGTCGAATGTCACCAATAGGACGATCCGTCGCTTGTTGCGGCTATATGCCTCCAACTTTTGGACCGTGCTCACCACTTCTGCAGTTGCATCGATGGTGGAACGTCCTACTGTAAAGCCGTACTGCCGAAGAGATAGGTCCCCAGCAGCACGAATCACGTCAGTGAGTCTTCCCTTGAAGAGTTTCTCTAGCACTTACCCAGCAGTGTCTAGCATGCATAACAGGATATGTTGACAATGATCCAGGATTTACCTTCCCTTCGCCGTTCAGCACAAGCATCTTCACCTTCCATTGTATCGAGAAAACCACGTCTCGTAGGCGGATCCTTAGACAAATAATTGGAGCGAAGGTCGACGCAGACCAATGGTGAAATCGAAGGTGCATGAAATTTTTGACAAGCTGGAGGTCTCAACGACTATAAAGCTCCAGAAGATATAACGGGCTAGCCCATTTAATTGTATAAACGAAGGACATATGCCCAAAAACATATTTGTTGGAAGAATTGAAGGACTGAAGGCCGGAGACCAGTGTGGAAATGGAGGAAAAGCTGATCTGACTCGGTCGTTAAAAAAAAATCTGAAATCAGAGAACGCCGTCAATCGACTGAAATCGATGCAGGTGCTGGTTGCAGAAAACGAAGGCCCGGAGGGCTGTAGTGCTACGAAGAAGAAGAAAATCCAAGTGGGATAGACAGACCTGCGCTCATGTCAGAAGGGTTTTGTACCAAACTTACAAAATGCAATTACCAGCAACGAATAAAATTAAGAAACATGTCAAAGAGGCTTGCTCGTTTAAAAGAAAATCCATTATATCTCCATTTTCAACAAACAAAAATCACTCAAATCATGAAATCCCAAAAGCGTTTATATCATCGAGCTTATCTGAAAATTTTAAGAAGATCAAATCGAAATTGCAGTGTCTGGTTCGATGGAAGGTCCAAAAAATGCCAAAATTGTGTGTTATTGTTATCGTAATTGGAGAAATTTCAAATGGATACAACTTCAGTGAATATACTATGAATTTCATCAAACTGACAAAGTATTAGTATCTTGTGTAAGGCTACTTAAATATTGAGTTTTAATGGGTTTAAAAGCATTGATAGGATTTTATTGGAGAAAATGTGAAATCCCAAGTTATACTACAAATTACTAACAAAGTTGAACGAATTTTGACTTCTGAGGTATTTATTTTTGTTGTACTTATAATTATCTCCCTTGATTTTTTTCAGATTTTTTAGATCACAGGTATCCAATCGCGAGGGAGAAAGCACAATTCTCGTGTACTCCTCCCTGTGCCCCCACTGAAGCAAAAACTGTCAGTTTAAGAACTGTTTTGAGAAGCTCCCATAAAGACGTTTCATTTGATACTCATATCGGCTATCTTTGCTGATTTTTTTTTTCAGGGGCTATTCCCCTGTACTATAATCATCGATTCATGACATCAAAAAAATTTTAACGAGCCCTAGAATGGTTCCAAAACCCTTCTGTTAGGAGCTTCCTCCTGCTTCCTCAGCTTTTTTCGCCTATGAGTATTAATTGTAGGTACTGATCTTCAGTTATCCATTAAATTGAATCAAGTGTTAAAAACATGAACCTCAAACGTTGAAGTTGGGGAAAAATTCGTTAAATCCAAATGATTTTTGTGAAACTTGCAGGGCAGGTCAATCTTATTAATACAAAATAATGTATTTAGGTCAAAAATATATACCATTGTTCAAATGACGATTTCATATGAAACAATTTGGGTAGACGGATTTACGCTCATGTCAGAAGGGTTTTGTTCCCAACTTCTCCGAAATACGGTCACCAGCAACTAATAAAGTCAAGAAACATGTCAAAGAGATACGCACGTTTAAGGGGAAATCCATTCTTTCCTCATTTTCAACGGTCGCCATTTAGTTCCAAACTGAAAAAATCACTCAAATTATGAATTTCAAAAAACATGTATTGTTATTAATCTTATCTGGAAATTTTAAGAAGATCAAATTTAAATTGCAGTGTCTGAACCGATGAGAAATCCATGAAATACCAAAACCGTGTGTTGTTGTTATAATTGCAGAAATTTCAAATGGCTATAACTTCCGCGAATATGATTTGATTTTCAGCCAACTTGCAAAGTATTAGGCTCTATGTGTGACTACGTAAATATCGAATTTCGTTGAGTTTAGGGTACTTATACGATTTTATTGGGGAAAATGTGAAATTTGAAGATCATACTATTATTAACAAACATCTACCTCTATGATTTTTTTATGATTTTTCGCATCACAGGTGTCTAATCGCGAGGTGGGGGGGACACAAATTTTTCGTATAGTTCCCCTTCGTGTGCGCCCCATGAAGCAAAAAATGTCAGTTTTGAAAAGTTCTCATTAAGACCTTTCATATGATACCCATATTGACTACCTTTGGTGAAATTTGTTTTTCAGGGGCCGCTCCTCTATATAGGGAGACCCCCCTTGAATACCTCATAAAATCTTTTTTGCAATTGTAATTTCAAGAGAGCACCACCTTACACCTACATGTAAAGCTTGGTGTTTCTAGCTTGAGTACTTTGCGAGAAAAACTGCTGTGACACACAGACGGGCGGATGGAGGGACAGACGGGCGGATGGAGGGACAGACGGACGGACGGACGGACAGACAGATGGACAGAAAGATCTCGATTTTAGTAGGTTTTTTAAAATTATTTTACAAAACCTTAAAAATAAGTAAACATCTTTTTTTTTAAATACAGCGCAGATACTTTTACCGCAGGATATGTGAAACGTGTGGTACTATCCAAATATTCAAAAGCAGTTTATTTGAGGGTTGTTTAATTGAATTTGGCTAACAACTTTTTTGAATGATCGAACAAAATTACGTGAACTTGCAAAATTTTTAATTATTTTTAATTTCTTCAAAAAGCAGCTAGATGCTTCAAAATTCGGCTCTTTGTGTTTTTTATGAGCTTTGAGTTCCATTAGAAAGTATAGCGAAAAATATTCGCTTGTTAACGGAAAACTATATTTCACTGAGTACTCATTTTCTTTATTTTATCGTCAATTTCAATTATCTCTCAAGGATGAATCCAATTTTACACCTTCAGAATGGTATTTTAAAAAAGTGTTATATTGTTAGGTTGTTTTTAATTCGGAAATTGTATATTTGCACACATTAAGGGAGGAAAATTTGACAGAAACCGATTTAATACTTGAACATTCAAATGACTTTATATTGAATAAAAATACCATTATAAAGTGATGACTGTTTACATGAAAATACCTGTTTCCGAAGCAGCAAGTAGATGAGGCATCACTTCTGCGCCCTCAGAAGTTTGATCACCCTTTCAAAAATTCAAACGATATGAAGAATTCATTGTACCTCCGTTATTTATTAACTTGCTTTGACGCCTTTTTTTTTGGGTAGTGGAATGAAATAGCAAATATGGTATTCAGTTCACAATATGCTTTTATTCAAATTATTTCCACAATGTAGTTCACTTCACTAAAAAATATTTTTTTTATAAATTCCAAAATGTTCTTATTAAACTTACACCGTATTTATAATTGTATATCTTCATCTTCTTTGAAGCACTACAGCCCCTTTTGGGCCTTCGCTTCCTGCAAAGAGCACCTCCAACTACTACAGTTTATTGACGACGTCCTTCGATTTGGAAGTCAGAGTGGCAATGAACTGCGCTTCTTCGGTTCCTCACTGGTCTCCGCCCTTCAGTTCATCCAACGACTACCTTTTTTGGTACTCGTAGTTCGTCCATACGATTCACGTTGCCAGTTCATTGCAGCTTCCGAAGTCTTACAATTGCTGAGTCCTCAAGCTTGTCAAAAGTTTCATACAGCTCATAGTTGTATCGAGTCCACCATTGGTCCCTATCTAGCTTCACTCCGATTATTCGCACTAGGATCCGACCCTCGAAGGAGTTCACTATATTTGCAGATACTTTGGTTTGAGTCCACGTTTTGCACTCACAGCATAATACAGTTCTTATTGCAGATTAGTATACTTGGAGCATTGCTTTCCTGTGTATGTAGCTGGTCTTCAAGGATGCCAAAACTGAAAAAAATGTTTTATTTGCAAGCTGTGTTCTTTGCCGTATTTCGTCCCTTTCATTACCGGTGCTCGTTATTTTGGCATCTAAATACACACATTCGCTCACATTTTTGATACTTTACTTGTCAAGGGTAATATTTTGTGTATGTATTTTGTCTTGATTGTGTAATGAGATTTTTTTATTCACATTAATTTGTAGCCCTAATACCTTCACTTCACTGTCGAGTTTCAGGAAGTGTTCTTTGGCAGTTGTTGATGTCCGTGAATAAATGTGGATATCATCTTTATAGGCTACTAATTGGCTCGACTTCTATAGTAATGTATCTCGTGTATCGACAGGTAGCTTCCTTATGACTTACTTCAGAGCAAAACTGAATAGTAATGGGGCCAGCCGATCCCCCGCTTTACCCCGATATTTATGTCAAGAGCATGGGTGAGTTGGTTATTGATCCGGGCTTGAAAGGTTGTCAACGTCATTGCAGTTTTGGTGGCATGGACTTATTTGGCTGAGATACCAAAGCAAAGCATTATTTGGTGCAGTATGTTATGACCAATATTGTCCTGTGTTTGCTTAAAGTCAACGAAAATTTGATGTACGTATTTGTTGAGCTCGAAACATTTCTCAAGAACGTACTTGGTAGAGAACAATTAGTCTATTGTCGATCTATCTGCTCTAAAACACCTGAATACTCCCCAGTAACACTGTTAGTGAATAATCTACTTTTATTTAATAAGATCTTTGAAAATATTTTATATGCCATTCAAAGCAATGACATGCTTCCATAGTTTTCGCATTTTAGCATGTCACTCCTCCCAGGTGAGACTGATTTGTAATTTAAAGAAGTACAACTTCTATTGTTGAATTGTCGTCTCCGATTCCAGTGAAATCGATGGGGGCTCGCATTTCCGGGGTACCAGAAGCCTTTAGTAAAAATACTAGGACAGGAACTTGATTCGAAACATAGTGTCTATGAGATTGTTCGATAACAAGATCAACTCATAGCTGTGATCGTCAACCCTGGAGGTATACTCAGGTACTACGGGCAGCTGATGAGCCTCCATCTTTGGATGGTCAGCTAATTGGTTGCGGCCCGTCGGAAGATTTCGTGGTGGTTGTGGTTAAAACAAAGGTTAGCGTTGACCTTATAGCGTCAAATACAGCTGGGTCTCGTATCTACCAGTAATAAAGTTGAGAATTCCCTCAATGTAAACTGGAATCGATCCTGGGGGCGATGTTTGGCGCTTAACTCAATCGCTGTCTATTGATGACCATGGGGTTTGGCTTCTTCTTTGTGGAAACCCACGTTAAACAATCTCAACCACTGTAGCTTGTCACCACTTTTATGGATAGGGAATATCATTGATGGGTTCCACTTTTTTGGCATATGTTTTTGTCGCTAAATGTCCTGGATGACTTTGTGAATAGTTTAGTGAACACTGTTGCCACCTTATTTGATGTACTCCACTGGAATCTCATTAATGCCCGGTGCTTTATTATTCTTTTCAGCTTCGATTGTGGAACAAACTTCCCTTAGAGTGGTTTGGGCTACTGGTAATTCAACGAAAACATATGTAAAATTAAAAAGCTCTTGAAATATGACACCCGTTTTTCCTTGATCCTGGTTCCATCAGCGATGATATTGCCAGATAGTGTGATGCTTGTCTGATATCCTCGTTTTACGGTATTCACTACTTTGTTTGCTTGTCTTGTGTTGTTTCTCCTAGGTTTTCATCGATACTTCTCAACTGGCCGTCATAGTACTACCTTTTCTTAATTCTAATGATCTTATTCGCCACTCTTCTGAGATTTACATAATGTTTTCTCTTCGTCCTAATTTTCTTACCTACGTATGTCTTGAACGCCTGATTCGTTTTGTCTGACTCATTTTGGTACTTATCCTCATCGAAACAAATTCAATTATTTCTTCTCTACTGCGCTTGGTGTCCAATTGTCTGTTCTGTGACAGTCGTAGTCGCTGCTTTTACTCCCGTCTAGAGCTCGTCGCTTGTGTTCAGCTTTGTATCAGCCTGAAATTTTTTCCACAGAAGCCGTTTGGAGCCTTTTGATGTCCAATTTTTGAGGGAGCTTGATCTTTACCGAGTACACTTTTGACTTGCAACCTCGATAGGTTAATTTGATCGAGTAATAGTCTTAGTTATAATTGGCTGCTCCGTATGTACAGATGTCAAGTGTGCTTGAGGCCCAAATTTATTCAATCAGAACATGGTTGATCTGGTTTTGTGTTTTACCATTCGGTGATATCCTGGTCATTTTATGTGCACATTGATTTAGGAAGCAATTTGAACGTATGACTAGATTTCTGCTTCATGTAAATTCAATCATGCGCTGACCGTTGTCATTTTTTTCATCGTGGAGGCTATATCTTCCAGTCGTTCTCCGATGAGATAACTCACTGCTAAGGTAAGCGTTGGAATCACCCAGAATGTATATTGTGTCGCTTATAGGCAATGAGTCGACTATGCTTACGTTTCCTTCGTCCTTTTCTTCGGTCAAGGCATGTAAATTTATCAACCAGATTTTGAAGAATTTTGCTTTTTGTGAATCGCGCACAACCGTCCATTAACTGCCTTAAAATCAATAACATGCGATTTTATCTCTCTGTCCACAATAAAGTCAACTCTGAATTCTCGCTTTCCACTTTTGAATATTGTGTGTGTTCTCATGTATATTCAATACAGTCCAGTTCGATTCCTGTTTTAATAGGTCTTTAACAGTACCAGGCTAGTTGAGTGATCTATTTCATGATCCAATGTCATAGTCCTTTTTTCATTTTTGAGGCCATCGCCGTGAGTCCAATCCATTCCGGGGCTTCATTGCAGACTTCGAAACAATATAGGGTTTTACACGGTGGACAGTTAGCCCTTCGCACAACCTCCGTTCCGGTGGCATGGTTATGACTTCGATTCCGTTATCAGGCGCAGAAGACTCGCCTCTACCTTCTTACGTCTCCACAAAGGAGGTGTAAGTAGGATTTGATAGCAGACATGTAGATGTATTTACATTCATTGGCATTTCTCGGTATTTAATATATCATTATTGGGGAACCAGTAAACCCAATGTACGACCCCGAGAACATTTTCTACCATTTAATTGTGGGGCTTAGGATGACGACTCATGGAAGCAATGGATTGGGAAACAAGAGGTTCCCTCCTCCTTTTTCACCTGAGCTTGAGTCCATCTACGGTGGGTTTCATTAGCTGAAATGATTTTACTGAAAATTTGCTTGCCAAAGATCGTAATTTTTTCCAAAAGAAATTTTTTTTCTATTCTGTAATAGTCTATAAAAACTAATTTGCTTTCAAATTGTACAATAAAATAAATATCACGGTTGTTATTACATATTGTGCGACCCCAGATTTAAAAAAAATTTTGTCAAAATCTGTTGATAAATAACAGAGGTACCATAAATCAATCAATCAAGATAAAGTTTTCGAGTGCGCAGCAATGATGAGTTAGCTGCTCGCTACTACGGAAACAGTGACATTTAAATTGAAAATCATCACTTAAAAAAGTATTTTTACTTAAAATGATGTCATTTGAAATTTCAAATGTTAAGTTCGTCTCTGTCAAATTTTTAACCCTTCATGTTTATGCATAAATAAATAATTTTCGAATTAAAAAAAAATTGTTACAGCTCATAGATATACGGTAAAAAAAATTTTTCTATAGCTACCAGAAAGAACAATTGTAAAACGGCATCTCCATATTTTTATTTGTTGAAATGTCATTTGCAAAACACAACACTAAAAACTTGCTCTTTTTCAAACGCCACTTTTAAGGTGAAAAAAATTAAATTTGGACTCATTCTGAATAGGTTTTTAAAACTGATTATAAAATAAAGAAAATCAATGCTGTAGAACAATGGAAACTGGCATTTTTAACGAAGCTTAAGGGTCATTGAAGATGTAATGAGCGAAAGTTTCAAGCATCTAGATTTAATTTTTGAAAAATTAAAAATAATTAAAAAATTTGAAATATTAATGTGGTTTTTTTTTCTATTATTCAAAAAAAATTGGTAACCGAATTTATTTGGCGACTTTGGAATGAATCTTTTTTGAGTGTGATCATACAAAAATATTTATAACTCTTTTGGTAAAGATCTCTGAGGTTTATCAATAACAAAGATTTACCACCCACTTTCTGCGTATAAAATCGTTTTTAAAGAATGTTGCAGGCAGAAAATGATAAGTTTTTTAATGATATATATATATTTCACCCAAATAGATCGATTTGTCCATATGGCATCCTGAAACGAATTTTGATATGCATTTTTGCTTATTCTACTGTATTAGTAAAGGAAACGCCTTCGATCAAATGACCTTTTGTGAGTGCATAAAGAAAACAACTTAACTTTTATAAGTTTCATTATACGAGTATTTTTGTCACTGGTGAAGCAAATTATTTTTCAAATGGTGGGTCAGTCATTAGCATTGGTAAATATTTTTTTTCTTTAATTAAAGGCCGTTTTTAAATAAACATTCTCTTTTGCTTCAAAATCTGCACAACTGTCTACCTCAAGAGAGTTAAATTTGTGAAAAAAAAACAAGCTAGTATTATGTGTTTGGGGTTAAGAAGTGTGCGAGAATAAAGGATGCAGCACATAAATACATAAGTCTCGAGTTTCTACTTGCAGGACTTGAATACATTCCCGGCTCACCTCGATAGCATACAATTTTCAGCGGGTTTCAGGTTGAAAAAGCGTAGGATATCCCTTTCGCTTCTGTATAAATGCACTTTCTATAGATTATGTATTCATGAATCTAGGTCTGAGAAAAAAAGGAGAATTTCTCGGCCGGACTTTTCCACCACATTACATTAAGTCCACGGGACAGTTGTGGTCGATTCCATAATGGTCGTACAAGTTTTGATAAATTAGTCTATTAAGGATAATTTAAAATTCAGAAAGGTGAATGGTAAATAACTTAGCTTGACAATGATAAATTTAATGAGTAATGGAAGTTTGCATAGATTTTGAAATAAATGGACAAATGCAGGCAATAATTATCAAGTGAAATCTAAGCCACGCCAGTGAAGTCGTTCATTATCATTGTGATGAAAATCCTTGAAGGATAAATTTTTGTGTAAAAGAAATGATGTGGAAAATGTGACAGATCTTCTTAACAATCAATATGCATTTAACGTTCATCTCCTACTTAATAGACGTAACCACTTCCCAACACACATTATATAAAGAATGAATGAGAAAATAGATAATCTTTCTCCCTGTAAAATACTAGAGAACAGATATTAAGTTTATTTTGATTTCTTCACAGTTCCATAGAAATGAAGGTTACATTGAAATGGTTGCTCACACAGGTTTATGGGTTTAACCTTGCATTCTTTATTGTCTCAAGTTAAATAGAAACTGTTATTGGAAAAGTTGATTACATTGGAGCCTATATGAAAATAAATATTGATAAGTTTAATGTTAGATTGATTATTCTTATGATAATATAAGCGCAAGTTATGTCCGTTAAACTGACGGACAGTAAGAAAAACAAAGTAAGATAAATTTAATGTTGATTTATTCGAAACCAAGTGAGACGAGTTCCAAATTATTGTACATTATCTATTTTATGCAAATCAAAGTGCTGAAGCAGCGTTACAATTTTCCCGTCGCTGCTTCTGGTAATTCCTCGAAAATAGCAATTGAAACACGATAAAATAATAAATAATTTAAAATGAAAGATGGACTTTTACTATGGATTTTAATGAAAAGTGAATGAATTTGAGACACATGTAGATTCTAGTGCGTATGTTCAGGTGTTACCGTAATGCGTCCACCCTTGGGGAAAGCGATGGCAGTTCTAGAATTTTGGATGCCGCCAGCAAATGATGGCGATGACTTAACGTTGCAGGTTATGAAGATAGCTATGATATTCAACAAGATTGCTCGTGATATCGACAGGATGCAAATGTTTGTGTCTTTATTGGTGGTTTCATTTTAGATGGCCTGGATTATGTCTTTTTGCTCAAAGTGGTACGTTTTCAATTATTTTAGTGTGATTTTTCTTAGTAAGATTGAATTTGTTGAATATAATGTGATGAATAGTTATATCATCCCATAAGTTTTTCGGATGTTCTTCGTATGTGATGCCATTTTCCTGGATGCTGCAGTCCTTGAAGTGAAGTAACATGTTTTCGATAATTTCCTTTCATGTGCATTGATTAAAAGAAGAAGATTTGGTGCATGTTCATAGATCTCTGAAATGTGAACCGTGAGCGTAATACTACAGCCCCTCTCAGGCTGTTGTACAATACCAGTATACTTTATTTATACTACCACGCACTGGGAGCTTGATATGTTGTGTATCTTATGTATACATCAAGGTTCCTGGCTGCAGAGAGGAATCTAACTATAAAACCACTTACATGCTACTGGTCAATACAATATTTTAGACATGAATTTTTCTAAGGTGATTAATTTATTAAAGAACTAGTTCATGCGATTTACATATGTCTGCGTATTTAAATTTAGAGTATTAATTGGACAGTTAATTTCTACGATTTATATTTTCTTTAATTATGTTTATAACTTGAAAAAAAAAGAACCAATCAATTGAAGCTTTCACTGTTGCTAGGGCTGACGCCTTGAGCACGCAGTTATATCAACGAATCAATTGATTAATAATCCGATTGCTAGCCCCGGGCACAAAGCCTTGGGACGCTAATACTCGGGCTAACGCCTTGAGTATGCAGTCAGATTAATAAATCAATCAATTATTAGTTCAACTGCAGGCCCCGGGCATTACTGCCTTGGGGCGCTTAAACTCGGGCGGATACCTTGAGTATGCAGTTGAACCTATTCTAAATTCGCTTATCCCGGGCTATGAGCCTTGGAATAGAGTAAGCTCGGGTGCACGCCTTGAGCCAGCGAATGGAAAAATACTTCTCGATTTTATTACTTCTATAATTCTCTTTTATACTTTAACTATGCTGACTTTATTGCTTACCAACTAAAATAATGAAGACAATTTACCAACTGAAATGATCAAAGTTCAGTTTGTTTTTTGTTTAATGTGTTTAATGCCATCTCTCTGTGACTGGTGCAACCACAAAGCTCAAGCTTTCGCTTTTTGCAAATGCGTGTAACCAATTCTTTCTACCGAGGCGGTACGTTCGATTGCGAAGTCTTGTGTGTATATGTTTGATACTCAACACGACTATGGATACACACCCACTTCAGCTAATTCATGATACGACGCCGCGTCCACAGATGCTTTGATTACAATTCGCAGCTTTTCGTATATGTATGTTGTCATTCACAGTACGCAGAGAGGAACACGGACCGAGCAATATTTGGCCTGCGGCTCCCCTAACAGGGCCTTCACTCTATGCTGATAGCGCCTCGAATTATCTCGGTCCATTTACCGCGTTCTCCAATTTAGGAATCCGAGCAGCGATCAATTGTCTCCGTTGTCCGAGTCAGACCAGCATTCCTCGGCTTCTCTACTCGTCTCTAGCCTTCAGTTCGCCCAACGAATACCTTTTTGGGTATCCGTGATTTGTCCATACGATTCATGTGGCTAGCTAATTGCAGCATCCACAGCAATCGTTGAAACCTTCAGCTCGTCAAAAATTTCATACCACTTAAAGTTGTATCAAATTTGCCACTGGGCTCCATCTAGCTTCGCTCAAATTATTCGTCTCAGGACCCGTCGCTCCGTTCATGTTTTACAACCTTAGTACAACACAGACTTCATCACCGATATGTATACTTAGAGCATTGTTTTCCTGTCTGGTCTCTAAGGTCGACAAAACTGGATAAAATATTTTATTTGCAAGCTGTTTTCTTCGGCGTATTTCGTCTTTTTCATTACCGGTTCTCGTTATTTTGACGCCTAAATACAAAAATTTGCTCAAATTTTTACAACTGTACTCGCTAAGTGTGATGTTTAGTGCATTCAAGGTATGTTCCCTCGACTTTGTCATGAAGTTTCTTTTGTTCTCAATGCTTTGTAGCCCTACTTATTTCGTTTCGCTGTCAAGTTTCTGGAGAGTTCTTTAGCAGTTGATGACCGCTGCAAAATGTTGATGTCATCTGCATTGGCTACAACTTAACTTCACTTGTATAGTAATGAACCTGGCGTATCGACAGATAGCTTTCTTATGACGTACTCCAGAGCCAAATTGATTAACAATGGGGCCAGCCCATCTCCCAGCTTTCGTCCAATATTTGTGTCAAAGGCATCGGTGAGTTAGTTATTAATGCGGACTTGGGAGGCCTCGACATCATTGTCATTTTGGTATGACGGACTAATTTGGCTGGGATGCCAAAGCCAAACATTATTTAGTACAGTACGTTACGATCAATACTATTGTATGCTTGCTTAAAGTCAACGCAAATTTGGTAGACATTTATTTTGAGCTCCAGCAGTTGCTCAAATACCTACTTAACAGTAAACAATTGGCCGATAGTCGACCAACCTGCTCAAATTGCCTTGATATTCCTCACTAGTACTGCCAGCGTATGATGCGATTTTATGTTCCTAGGTATTTCAAAAAATTTTGTACGCCGTCAAAACAGTGATATGCCGATATCATTTTTGCACTGTAGCTTGTCACCGTTTTTGTGGATAGGGAATATAATTGATTGCCTTCACTCTGTTGACATATGTTCTTGTTGCCAAATTTTCTGGATAACTTTATGAATAGCTTTATGAACACTGCTGCTACCATATTTGATGAGCTCTACTGGAATTTGATAGATGCCCGGCACTTTATGATTCTTTTAGGCTTTAATGGTGAAAAAAAAATTCATCTAGACTTGATGAAGCCATTGGAAGCACTCCGTAAATATCACTTTCTCATTTGTTATTCATTTATTTGATCGAATGGTTTGTAGCAGTAGACGACGTCCACAATTTCTAGACATCTGGTATCGAATTATTAAATATCCTTCGGGTTGAATGCTGCATAGTAGTAAAGATTTTATTAGAATTTTGAAAGAAAATAGGTATTACATGGAAATATTCAAAGGTATTGTTTTGGAAGCTTAGGACCTACGATTATATTTATATAACTATAAATATAATTCTTCTCTTCTTCTTCTTAGCACTACAGCCCGTCTCGGGCTTTCACTTCCTGCAAACAGCGCCTCCAACTGTCTCGGTCCATTGACCATGTCCTCCAATTTTCAAATCCGAGCAGCGATGAACTGTCTTCATCGACCGAGTCAGACCAGTGTTCCCTTGGTTTTCCCACTGGTCTCCGGCCTTCAGTTCTCCCAACGAATACCTTTTCGGGTATCCGTTGTTCATCCATACGATTTATGTGGCTAGCTTATTGCAGCTTCTGTGGTCTTATAATCGTTGAGTCCTTCAGTTCGTCAAACATTTCATACAACTGATGGTTGTATCGAATTTGCAATTGATCTCCGTCTAGCTTTGCTTCGATTATTTGCCTCAGGACACGTCACGTAAAGAGGTTCAATATATTTGGAGACACTTGAGTTGGGGTCCATGTTTTACACCCATAGCATAACACAGGTCTTATCACAGATTTGTATACTTGAAGCATTGTTTTCCTGTGTATGTAGCTAGTCTTCAAGATCATCAAAACTGGATACAATATTTTATTTGCGAGCTGTATTCTTCGGCATATTTCGTCTCTTTCATTACCCGTTTTCGTTACTTTGGTGCCTAAATACACAAATTCGCCATCATTTTTGATACTGTATTCGACAAGTGGGATATTTTGCGTATTTAAGGTATTTTTCCTCGACTGTGTCCTGAGTTTTGTCTTATTTTCATTGATTTGTAGCCCTACTAGCTTTGCTTCACTGTCGAGTTCTTTGGCAGTTGTTAATGACCGTGACAAAATGTTGAAGTCACACGCATAGGCTACTATTTGGCTCGACTTGTATAGTAATGTACCTTGCGTATGGACAGATAGCTTTCTTATGACGTACTCCAGAGCCAAATTAAATAGCAGTGGAGCCAACTCATCTTCCAGCTTTAGTCCGATATTTGTGTCAAACGCATCGGTGAGTTGGTTATTGATGCAGACTTAGGAGGTCGTCGATATCATTGTAATTTGGGTATGATGGACTAATTTGTCTGGGATTCCAAAGCCAAGCATTATTTAGTGCAGTACGTTACGATCAATACTGTCGTATGTCGCTTGCTTGCACTTTGCAAGTGCCAGCTTGACAGTGAACAATTTGTCTCTTGTTGATCTACTTGCTCAGAAACCACCTTGATACTCCCCAATAATACTGTTGTCGTTTGATCCAATTTTATTTTCTGAGATTTTGAAAATATTTTGTACGCCGTACAAAGTAGTGATATGCCTCTATAATTTTCGTACTGTAGCTTGTCACCGTTTTTGTGGATAGGGAATATAATTGATTGGCTCCATCATTGAGCATATGTTCTTGTTGCCAAATATGCTGGATAACTTTGTGAATAGCTTTATGAGCACTACTGCTACCATATTTGATGCGCTCCACTGGAATCTCAGAGATGCCTGGCGCTTTATTATTCTTTTGGGCTTTGATGATGGAACAAACTCCATCCAGAGTTGTTGGGGCCAATGGAAGCTCTCCGCAGACATCTAAATCCTCTGATGTTCGGGAGCTATGCAGAGGATTAAGTAGGTTCCTGAATATGATGCCCATCTTTGTTTAATCATGGTTTCATCAGCGATGATATTGCCGCTGTCATCACGGCAGAGCGTGATTTTGGGCTGATAACCACGTTTCAGGCTTTTCATTACTTTGTATGCTTGTCTTGTGTTGTTGCTCGCTAAACTCACATCTATCCTTCTCAATTGCTCATTAAAGTATTTTGTTTTCTTAATCGTAATGATCTTATTCGCTACTCTTCTGAGATTCTCAAGGTGTTTTTTCTTGGTTCTGGTTTTCCTACCTACGTATTCTTTGTACGCCTGATTCTTTTTATCTAACGCATTTTGGCACACATCATCGAACCAATCATTTCTCTTGCGCCGGGTTTTATGTCCGATCGTCTGCTTTGCTACGGTCTCAATAGCCGTTTTCACTTCCATCCAGAGCTCGTTACTTGTCTTCAATGGTGCGTTCGATAAAATTTGAGCCAGCTGTTTATCGAGGGTCTCCGTGAAATTTTTGGCCACAGACGCCGTTTGGACCCTTTCAATATCAAATTTTTGTAGTGGACTGGTCTTCGCCAAATATGCCTTTGACATACGACATCGATAGGTTAATTTGATCAAGTTATGATTTGAGTTACAATTGGCTCCTCAGTATGCACGGGCATCAAGTACGCTCGAGGCCCGACGTTGTTGGATCAAAACATGATCAATCTGGTTTTGTGTGTTGTCATCCGGCGATATCTAGGTCATATTATGAATGCGTCGATGTGGGAAGCAAGTCGAACGTATGACTAGATTTCTGTTACATGCAAAGCCAATCAGGCACTGGCCGTTATCATTTATTTCATCGTGGAGGCTATATCCTCCAGTCGTTCCCTGATGAGACAGCTCATTGCCAACCTTAGCGTTGAAATTTTCCAGTGTTATTTTAGTGTCGTTTTAGGCAATGAGTCGATTAATCTTCCCAGGTGTTTGTAAAACGTTTCCTTTATTTCTTGATCCTTATCTTCGTTCAGGACGTGAACTTTTGTCAGCCAGAGTTTGAAAAATTTCGCTTTTATACGGATCGCACGCAACCGTTCGTTTATTGCCTTAAAATCAATAACGAGTGACTTGAACTCCCTATCCACAATGAACGCCACTCAAAATTCCGGTTTTCCAATAGGCTTCCCAGTTTTGAATTATATGTGCTATCTCATGTCTTGAATGTCATTTCCAGTCCAATTCGTTTTCTGGATTGCCAGTATTTTTAATTGATATTGGCTGGCCTGATGTAAAGGGTTCCTAACAGTGCCAGGGTAATTGAGTGATCTGACATTCTAGGATTCAATGCCATAATCTTTTTTTTCATTTGCGAGGTCGTTGCCGTGAGTCCAATCCATTCTGAGGCCCATCTGCAGGTTTCGAAACCTGCAGATAAATATTATTAAACTTTTAGTTTTAATGTAGTGGGCTAAAGTGGCAAGCTATGTGTGAGCTACCCCAAAAAATATACACTCGTACGAAACAAAAATGTTAGTTTATTAGTATCATGAAAATGCAGTCTTCTCATTCTTCAAATTTAGGGACATCAATGCCTTTGCCATCTTCAAAATGTTGACAGGGTCAATTTTTTTTAGGCATCGTAACTATAAGGGTTCGGAAATTATCTCTTGCTCACTTGCATTGACCAAGAATAATTTGTCAGCGCAGGGTTGATTCCAATCAACCAGCAGCTCGTGTCTCATCATGAAAAGTCAAAAAGAAGCGAAGCTTGAAGACATTAAGTCACCGCTTGGTTTGGGGTGTGGACTAGAACCCACTGTAAAATGATGTTATGTAACAATTTCCGAATACACAAAGAGACTCTAATATCATTTAGCCTTGCTAGTCATAAATTTGTGGTAAACCACCAATGTATGAATCAAAAACAAGTCAATATGATATTGATGTCTGAAGACAACACAAAGTCTGGAAGTTGTTAGGGATGCTGGGGCAATATCCTTCGGTAGCTACCTATCTGCCAAAAATTTTGACACCTAATTGGATAACCTAGAGACGATGGTCTGTCTCACACTCTCGACTGTTGACACAGCTGGGCTTTCCGGGTTCCACATTGGGTGCGATTTGTAGTGTTTATAGGATGTTCATAAGTCCGTAAAGGACTGTAGTGATGGTTTGTTGCCTCAAAGGGTGAAAATATTAATGCTCGCTGGAATTGGACTTATCTGAGAAATGCGCTTACTGGCTAGCGTTGCGATGTCGTTGACAAGCTTTTCCCCAGCACAAGGGCCTACTACAAAAAAATTTGCATTCACGAATTTTAGGCTAGAAGGTAACGCATTGACTGTGTCGAGGCCAAGATAACCCACCAAAAGAATTGACATTTGGAAAATAACGCTAATGCTCAATTAATCCGGATTTCGTCTGAACTCTGAATACTTACGATACCCAACTAAGAGTGGGGCATCTAGGTGAAAGCGGTGCCCCCTCGCACCCCCGTCTTTATCCGGATCAAGATCCATTGTAGACGTGGCCATTTATTTTACATTTACATGAACAATTCTTATAAAAAAATTCACATGTACCTTTTCGGTAAATGTTAAATAAAATATTTCCGACTTATATTAAAATTTTATATGATTGAATCATATAAAACATTAACATAAATAAAAAACTCGTATGAAAGGCCACTCTAACCGGCAAGAGCCTCTGTAACTATTAAGAAAGGTGGGAGCTGCAGACCTATGGCTAGCTCAGAAGAGGAGTATCCAGCCGCTATGGCAGGTCTCATACCACAAATAAGAGGACTGAAAGTTTGATATTAAAAAAATCATTTTTATTTGGCTCCTTTTTAAACAAAAACAAAACTCCTCCTTTATATTTTAGTTTTTCCATTCAAAACATTGTTTTCTGTTTGATTTCTTAAATAAGTCAAGCTTGAAAAACATTTTTTTCATCAATGGCTTACAAAGTTTTGTTTTTACATTGATATCTATTTCCTTACACTAACTTTTTTTGTTCAAATGCAATTTTACAACTGCCACACGCATATCTACTGTTTTAAGAACACTGTGATTATTATTCCCTTTCGCTTTTCATGATTCTATTGCGGTTTAATTTCTTGAATTTTTCTTTGGATAAGTATTATTTCAACTAGACGTTAACTGATGTATGGTCAGCACTGCAGACAAACTAATCGAAGCCAGATATGAAGTACCTGAGGCAACTGATCGACTCGAAGATGAGTTTCTCTGGGCAAATGAGGGCAACTGTTGAGCAGGCTGCTTCGGTAGTGTTGGCTCTGAGTCGACCGATGGCCAACATGGGGATCCCAACCCATCAAAAAAAAATGTCTCTTGTTAAGCTTTGTAGGGTCAGTGCTACTATATGGAGCAGAAATATTGGGCAATGCTCTCAGTAAAGAGGTATACCGAAAACACCTGGCACAGGTACTGAGAAGAAGAGAACTGAGGATTCCGTGATACCTGTTACCCTCCTTGTTAGAGAGGCCACGCTATTTACCTGCGTCGAAACGTGGACGCGAGGGAGATGGTTGCCCACGAGGAGAGACAGTATTCACTCATTGCGCGAAGAGAAGGTGGACTGCGCACCGCATCCCCGATGTGGCACCGTGGCTTAATCGGAAGTATGGTGAGAGCAGCATCTATCTGACCCAACTTTTGAGTGGACATGGGTGTTTTCAGTCTTACCTGCGCAAGATTGGTAAGTCACGGTACCCTGATTGTCGGTTTTTCTTCGGGGAAGAAAATGTACCCTGCCTCCACTACAGGGATACGGGAGAGTTCGTCCCGGATAGTATAGTTGCAATGATGCTCAAATCAGTTTACAACTGGAACCAATTGGCAAATTATGTTTGAGCAGTGCTAAAAGATAAAAGGGGCTCAAAGCAGCCAAGGGCGTTTGGGCTCGGGGATTGCTCTTCCTCTCTCCCTTTCCGCTAGGAAAGATGTCTCTCAACTTACGCCTGGCATAACAAAACAAGAGATGTCAAACGATTCCAGGCTGAGTTCTCGGGTTGACGTGCTTAGTAGGTAGTCCAGTCCCACATTCTGGGCGTAACGATATTCACTTTTTAATCAGAGAGACACGTTATATTTTAAAAGATTTCATTATACTTGCGTCGAAATGAAAACGCGAGGGAGACGGTTTCCCGCGAGGAGATACAGCGCTCACTCAACGATTGGCAGCAGAGTTGGATTAATTTCACGAGGGGAAGGTGGACTGCGCGCCTCATCCCGGATGTGAGACCATGGCTAAATTGAAGGCATGGTGAGACCAATTTTCAACTGACCCAACTTTTGAGCGGGCATGGGTGTTTTCAGTCTTACCTGCACAGGATGGGTTAGCCACAGTCCCCTGGTTACCTGTTTTGCCCAAGGGAGGAATACTATGCCTGGTACACATTTTACGCGAGGAAAAAATGGAACAGGCTGCGACGGGATCTCTACAGAGAGACAGAAGAGAGAGAAGAGAGAAGATGCTTGAATCGATTGAAAAATGAAACAAAGTGGCACATTATGGTCGAGCAGTTCGAAAAAATTGAAGGGACTCACAGCAGCCAAGGGATCGATTTTCTGGCACATCCTCTTCCTTTGACCCCTCCTGCTAGAAGAGGGTTCCGCAAGCTTGAAGGCATCTCAACTGTAGCGATTCGAGACTTGGCATGAAGTAATGTATCATACGGTTCCAGACTAGGTTCTCGGACGGACAGGGGAGGTGTTTAGTGGGTAGTCCAGTTGCATGCCTGCATGGAAGTCCCACACTTAGTGTCTCAAATGACATTTTCCTTCTAATACCAAAAAAAAATCATTATAAAAAATCTGTCCATTAAAAAATGTTTATGATATTAAAAATAAGTTTTCACACCTTATTTAAACCCATACTCAATTCGCTGCAGTGCATGAATAGACAAACAGTTGAAAAATTTGTCTAGTTGCCTGGGCTGCATCAACTTCGATTGGCAAATATATATTACAGCTTGAAACTCTGAAAAATGGGTCAGTCAGAAGAGCAATTAGAAGAGGAATGGTAAAGAAGTATAATATGACATATTTACAAAAAGGGCACAAGTTAAGTTATCAGAATTATGGAGGTGTTGTTACGTCGGCACAATTAATGGCCCCTCTATTTTCAAACCTTTAAATACCTCGACGCTGAGCTTCGCTTATCCGATGCAAAAACCAACATCATCTCAACGCGGCAGACGCAATCCAGCGCGCGTTAATGAAATGACGCGGCTGATGTTATCAAGCGGGGGAAGTGGAAATAACTTAGAGACGAGTTGATGAAATGACGCGGCGGAGGCAGTTCAGTTGGAGAGCGGATCGGAAAGAGTCGTGGTGAACGGACGTATAATTTTATGGCGTATCCCCTTTGTAGAAAGAAAAAAGCCCTGTGAATCTCAATTCAGAAAGTTCGTAGAAATATAGCCTCTTTTCGTGTTTGCAACAAAGGATTTTGTGGAATTTATATTTAGTATTTCCAAGGATTGTGATATTGTGTAAATCGTAATCAAATTTGTGTATTAATTGTTCGAGACATAGTTGTTCAAAATGGCGTGTGCATGTTTGTTCAGGTGCTTCATCATCGGGGACACGGGTGTTACCTCAGGCGGAATGTAGGTTTTCTGACGCATTTGCAATGTACAGCCTTGGACTTTCGTTTGGCTCCCTGAAACAGCTGTTCATTACTCCAATATTCTAAATTTAGTGGCTTTACTACGCATTTTGTAAGATCTGTATTCGTAAGTGTCATTTGTTTGGGCGTCGCTGACGTCTTATTGTTGGAGTAATTTTCGAAGTATCAGCAAATGCACAAACATTAACATGTCTGTTTGCTGTTAACAGTATTCGAGGAAAGCCATCGAAGTCCTCCGACATAGACTAATCGCATATGAGAAAATTCGGTAATGTATGTTACCACGGAAAATTTGCCGCGCTTCCTTTATCAGTAATATGTACTGCCGTAATCAATATTTTGCTTATTTAATTTTTCTTTAAAGGAGTCAGGAAGTCGTGTCTCTTGTTACAGTTCACGGACAAGCGATTTCAACCCGTCCATGATTTAACGATCGGAGTTTGGTGCTCGCATGATGATAATTGATGGAAAACAACTAAAGTTGCAAATTTGGGATACAGCAGGCCAGGAGGCATTCAGGTCAATTACCCATTCCCAATATCGGGGTGTAGCAGGAGCTCTGCTTGTGTATGATATAACCCGTAGAGAAACATTCAACCACTTGACAACATGGCTTGCAGATGCTAGGCAACATTTCAAATTCGAATATGGCCATAATACTCGAAATCTGAAACAAAAGTGAAAACACCATCTGGCATAGGTGAGCAGTATTTATAACAAATATTTATGTTCATGTAGAGACCTTTTATAGATAAGAAAAAGTCGTTTTTAAGATGAAACCCAATATTAAACCTTTTGAGACCAAAAATACCGGAAAATCATTGTATAAAAATGATTCTAAATTATTTAATGTGTTGATTAAATCATTTATTCTAGTTAGTGGTATACTTACTTGAATTCACTGTAATTGAGATTCCAGTTTTAAGCTACATTTTAAAATTAAGTTTAATGCGTTTGACAAAGCATTCATTTTTCGATAAAGAGGCTGATGAGTGAATCTGTCAATGAGCAAATAATAGGTGGAATCTGTTTAAAAATATAGTGCCGTTGTAGTTTGTATGTAATTATCTCAATTTGAAAATATTTTAAGACTCACTTGAATATTGTTAGAGCACTGATAAAACATTCCAAAAATAAATGTTCATTTTACAATAAAAACAGCCTAGAAAAATTAAAATAATTAAATAAGTTCAATGTGCTGGATTAAGCCCAGTTTTCATTTTGTTTGATTCAATTCAATTTAATTTCAGGAATTTATCAGAATCCATGACGCACTGGTGAATATTTTAGTGTGTGTGTGTGCGCGTGTTCGACATTATGGAGTTCTTTAAAAACAAAAAAATTCTTTCTGTCTCTCAACCCACTCCCATTCGCGGTGAGCCGTGGAACCAAAAAGATCTCCTCTTCAGCCACCATCATGTGACTTTATGTGGTTCCATAGGGAAACTGTTTTTGTTTAGTCAGCAACCTTTGCTGAATACCGTTTTTTTTTTGCTGCGAGAGCAACTCCTCGGTTGCTATTACTACATCCATCCTGCTTTTCTTGTTAATGCATATTATGTTTTTTTTATTTTTCCTGCGGAGCATCACCACATAACAGTGTCACACTAGTATATTTACGTCTTATAAAGTGCTCTCATGAATCATAGGAAGATAATTAAAGCCACACTATGTAAGTACTATAGAAGAGTTTTACAGAGACTTTTGAAGTGGACAGTCTACAATGGACCAAATATTATCAGCAAAGCAAGTAATCGAAAAGTGCTGGAAATATAACATCGATGTGCACCAAATCTTTGCAGACTTCAACTACGTACACGACGTTGTCCTCAATTATGCGCTGTACAAAATAATGCTTGTCTTTGGCGTTCCAACAAAGCTAGTCCGCATGGTTAAGGTCACGATGCTATACACAGAGTCCCAGCTCAAGGTGAACGATGAACCTAAGAATAGCTTTATAATGGAATCAGGCTTTAAATAAGAGAATAAACTTGCACCAATGCTCTTTAGTATTGCGCTGGAATACATTATTAAGAAGATATCAACTGAAACCTCTGGTACACTAATGCTCAAGTCCACACAATTGATAGCATATGCTGATGATGTCAATATTATTGTACGATCACTCTCAGATACCATAGGTAAATATCTGAGCCCAGAATTCGAAATAAATAGACTTGATTTACAATTAACGAAACTAAAACTAAATTTATGATTCAAATGGCATAGAACATCCCAGTTTGCTGAAATCTGACCTTGAGAGTGTGGGCGACTCTGTCTATCTTAGAGCCAACCTGAATATAAGGTTCAGAGTCATGCATTGGCAACACCAGTTGGAAAGGTAAATTTCTCGTATGTAGCGTAAGATTCCAAGAAAAGATTTGGCTTGCCTGCTACTAGAGTTTATACTGCAATTTTTGTAGCACCACATGGGTATTTATTAACATAAGAAACAATCTGCTAACGTTCGTATTTAGAGACATTTTGTAGAGGCGCAAATATTTTACTAATAAAATTGAGTTGCACATTTATGGATTAGAAATTGAAGATCTACAGGTAATAAATTGTTATAAACATATAAATACAGGTGTTGTCCTTCTCACATTTGCTGTTTATACATTTCACAGTGGTTACCACATAAAGATGATAACTTGTCGGCTTAAATAGCTCAAATAGATAATTTTAAAAGATTTCCATAAAAGTTTTATCAGCACTTGCGTTGCTATTAATATAAATATTTTGAATTCTTTTCTGAACCATTAGGGGCTACCACACTAAATTTTTATTAAAAACGGCTGTTAAAAATATTAGGCTGTAAATTTTCGACTTTTTAATTTGTCATCTGATGGCATAATTTTTTGCAGGTTGAATTAAATCGCCTTAATAACTTATAATTTCAAGTTTAATTGGAATCTTTCAAGAAACTTTGTTGCTAGAGGGCTAGAGAAATAAAAAAAAATTTAAGTCAACCCCCTGCATGGGGAAATCCTCTTTTAACACTTTAAAATATTTCCTTGCACTACAAATTCGGAGAGGCACCACTTTTGACCTACGACTAAAATTTCCTCATTCTAGCTCATGTGGTTTGAGAGAAAACTTGTTGTGACGCACGAACAAATGGACGGACGGACAGACAGACGAGTTGCGATTTTATAATTTTTTTAAGGATATTGTAAAAATATTGTACAATATCCTAAAATTGGTCTGCATTATAAATACTTTGTTTTTTTACGACCTGACCTCCAGTTTTCTTTATTTATTTTTTAGATACTTATTGTTGCTATCAAACTGGCCAATCTCATGAACATTTGTGGAAAGCTTTGGTCACAACTACAACAACGAAATGTTGTACGTTTTCGACCTTCCAGTGGCCGCCATTTTATTTCAACCGTACCAAATTTGGACTTATTGTGAGATTCATCACATACATCAGTGATCCTTTGAACAAAATTTCATCTAAATCAGAGTTATACTTTGGTCAGAACAGAAATCACGATTTTTCGTCTAAAATGGCAGCCATTTTGTTTTCGCCTGGCCGATATTTTTTTTTTGTGGTAGGGAGGTGAATGCTATTAATGCACAGAGTGTGGGACTCCCATGCTCACAAAAAGGTGACTAGGACTGCCCACAAAACATCTCCCCTGTCAACCCGAGAACCCAGCCTGAAACCGTTTGACACATTACATCGGGCCAGGTCTCGTTTTGTTACGCCGTGAGGCTCCTTCAAGCTGAGGGGCTCCTTTCCTAGGGTGAGAGGAGAGGGGAAAAGGGAGTGCCAGAAAAGCGATCCCCCAGCGCCAGCGCCCCGGCTGCTGTGAGTTCCTTTTATATTTTAGGACTGATCAAGCATAATGTGCCACCTGGTTCCATTTGTCAAACGATTCGAGCATCACCGTGACTATAATATCTGGGGTGAGTTCTCCCGCCTCCTTGTAGGGTTGCTTTCTAAGCCTGACCCATTTTGCATACGTAAAAAATGTGAGGCAGACATTGTCCTCCTCTCCTGGGCAATACAGACAATTGGGAGACCGTGACTTACCAATGTTGTACAGGTGGGACTGAAAACACCCACGCCCGCTAGAAAGCTGGGGCAAATAGAAGTCAGTCTCACCATGCCTTCGATTAAGCCATGGTCTCACATCTGAGATGAGGCGTGCAGTCCACCTTCCCTTCATGCAATTCACCCAAGATTGCTGCCAAACGTTGAGCGACCGCTGTCTTTCCTCGCGATCAACCATCTCCCTTGCATCCTCGTTTTGGCCCAGGTAAATAGCGCTGCGCTCTATAGCAAGAGTGCGACAGCTATCACGCCTGCAATCACTCTCACCGACGAGTCAATGACTGTCGGATACGGAGATGCAAATCTCAGTGCTCCTCTTCTCTGTACCTGGGCCAAACGTTTTCGGTATACCTCCTTGCTGAGAGCGTCGGCCCATACTTCTGCTCCGTACAGTAGAACTGACCCTACAGCACTCATCAAGAGGCGTCTTCTTGATGGGCTGGGTCCCCCTACGTTGGCCATAAGTCGACTCAGAGCCGATATTCCCGAAGCAGCCTTCTCAGCCGTTGCCCTGATTTGCTCAGAGTTACTCACCTTTGAGTCAATCAGTAGCCCCAGGTACTTCACCGATGGCTTCGATTCGATTTGTATGCCTCCAATACTGATCATCTTTACTCTATGGACTCTCTTTTTCGTCAAGATGACCACTTCGGTTTTCATCAGTGCTAAAATGAGCCTGCGAGCAGTCATCCAGTCTCTCATTCGGCGCATTAGCATACCTAGCCTAAGTTGCGCTTGTTCAACGGTGCGTCCGACAACCAGAGCCGCAACATCATCCGCATAGCCGGCCAAGCGTGACTCATCTAACATCTCAAGTCTCAGTAGCCTGTCGTGAGACATGTTCCACAGGTCCCGACCAAAGATAGATCCCTGGGCAATACCCGTTGTAATTTCCATCCTTCGTTGGCCCTGTGTCGTGTCGTAGAGCAGGCTTAGGTACTTTAGGTAGTTCCTCAAAAGCCGCATTAGATATTCTGGAACTTGAAAAGACTTTTCCAGCGAGGACCTTGAAAAGAGTTTTCCAGGTGCAACTACATGCCTCTGCCTTTTGGACCGCGTTCACCACCTCTGCAATTGCATCAATGGTAGAACGTCCTGCTCAAAAGCCGAACTGCCGAAGAGATAGGTCCCCAGCAGCACGAATCGTGTCAGTGAATCTTCCTCTGATGAGTTTCTCTAGCACTTCCCTAGCCGTGTCTAGCATGCATAACGGGCGGTATGCAGACGGTGAATCGGGACTTCCCTTCCCCCTGCTGATCAACACGAACCTCGCCACCTTCCATTGTGCCGGGAAAACCCCTTCCCGTAGACAAGCATTGAATGTGCTGAGCAGCAAGTCAGGACACTGGTGATAGACTAGCCGCAATACCTCAGCTGGAACACCATCTGGACCTGGAGCCTTCCTCACTCTTAGTGTGAGGACTGCCTCCTCCAGTTCCGGCGGTGTGAAGAGTGGACACTCGACCACTGTTTCACCATGGACAGCGTCAACACAGACGGGATGGGCGGGGAAGAGTCCCCGCATTATCGCATCCATCTTTTCCGCGTCATTTATATAAAGCTTCTGTAGGGCACTCAGCTTCCGCATAACTAGGTTGTAGCCAAGCCCCACGGATCCTTGTTC